>JAGDQP010029300.1:812-14741 GCA_022664845.1 Lepisma saccharinum | reverse complement strand
TGGCCTAAATGGCGTTGTGTTTTTCTCACGAGTTCTCTTCGGAGCTGTTCCTCTGTCATTCAGGGTCAGTGGTTCAAATCCAAATTCCGTGAGGATCGTTGTAATTTACTTTACCCCCCACCCTTTTCTATAGGAAAAGTCAGTATCACAACAAATTTTGCGCGATAAGAAAGCGTGCCAGCGTAAATATCTAACTTCTTTCACATGGTCATTGATCTATCCTGGATTTTCGTATCCGGGAGGCGTCACATAGATATTGTAAGGATGCGTCTATACACTACGCTTTCTCTTCTTGTCAATAAATCTTAAATTAGGAGAGTGTAAATCTGCAGTTGTGTTGGAAGGGTGTTCGTGGGGTATTCGTAGATCTTAGTACGTAAAGAGAATCAGGGATTTTTCAAGGACTGAATTTGGAAAGTGTAATTTCTTCCTGGGCAGATGCTCAGACTTTAGTTTAATGGGGTTGATTACACTATAGATTTTTTTTCAACACATACACACTAATATTATTAAAGTAGTATTAAATATGTAATATACCTTTAATAAGTTCAATTAATATAATTGCAAACTCTATTCTCTTCTTCTGTATTTCTCCACTTTTAGGACTAGAGTGACTCTCACTCATTGCAAAATAGCATTTAAAGTCCAAATTAAGATTTAATATCTATAAAATACATTCTTTACATGACACTGTTCTTGATAACTTCATCCTGGCAGGTGAAAATCCTACATGCGCTGTTGAGTTAAGAGTCTTCAATACCTTTGAGGTCCCTTTTTCTATTTTTATCGATTTTCTCAAACATTAATCGTTTTATCGAAAAACTAAAAAGTACAAATTAGAATGTATTATTATTTCTTCTACTTACAGATAAGAACAATTAATTACCACTGTTTAATGAGGAATAATTAGCTTAGTAAGATGGTAATTAATTGCAAATTTATTAAGCTAATTACTCTTCACAAAATAGTGACTACTTATTGTTCTTTCATCTAAATAGAAGTAGTAATATAATTATTTCTTACTTTTCGCGTTTTCGATAAGAGATTATTTTTTTTTAGAAAACCGATAAAAAGAGCGAAGATGGGCCTCAAATGTATTGACGCGTTAAGGGTTTGTAGATTGTAGAATGGAATTGGAGTTATGGCTGAAGAAAAAACAGTAAAAGAAAGAAGATAGTTCAGAGGATTCAACTCATAGAGAGTCCAAATGAAGGAAAACCTGGCACTAGTGAAGAACGCTAAACTCCGTATGAAGAATCTACTATTAGGCATTAGCAAAGCACTATCGGTAACAGAAGTCTAGTGATAAGCAGTGGTGGAACGCCGTGGGATATTCAGCCGGCTATCGTGACTAAGATTTTTCGAGAGATATCCTCATCCGCAGCAGGTTAAAGCCTGGATGGTACCTCGAATATAGTCCTTGGTCACTAGATTCCCCACTTCTGCCAAGGGAATATCGAAAATTTAGACATGACGGCCTGTAGCTGTATAGTAAATTTCAAATCTAGAGGACTCTTGCTTATATGATGGAAAGATAATCTCATTACAAACGAGACGTTTCTTCTCAGCAGGAACTAATTCTTTCATTGCAAGCTTATTGATACATGAACTGAGTAGTGTTTCCAACTGACAATTCAGAAATGAATAATACATGCAAATTAACTCAATTCTCAATGTCTTCTCCTTGAGTTCTCGTTACTTATTTCAAAGAAAGCTAGTCCTGAGACATTCTTTTACACTCGCCTGAGGTCTTCTCTTGCATTTAGTTCATTTTTTTTTTTTTTTTTTTTTTGCTACTCTGAATCAACCCTTGACTTTCCACAGGGTAAAGACTGACTGAGAACATATGAATTTTTTCCATGAAGGTGGCAAACCTTTCTATCTTGAAACCACATGTCTAAGGTCCTATGGATATGACATTTACTATAAAGGGTAGAAATTTTAAGTTTAAATTAAGATTCCATATTCGAAATTGGGATTAATAGCACATTGTCTGAAGAATATAACAAGGCATTGAAACAGTTTAGGTTAATTTCTGTCTTTTTTTTTTTTACCTAATGATACGGAAACCGGTGACATTTTGAGGTTTCTATACAGCTAATCTGAAATGGGAAAGATTGCTGCGAGATCAATGGACATTTGCTAATTAAAGATATAATTCTCTTAACCAATTCGAGCATAATACAGTAAACGGTTTCTACAAGAGCTTATAGAAGAAAGAGATTTACTAGAACAACATATTTCATTTAAAGATAATCCTAGGAATACTATGCTCGTATGTGCTACGTGTAGTACTAAGGGGGGTCAAATTTGCCCGCGTTGTTTCCAAGTCATTTTTGGACCTTATATTCTGATTTTTAGTAATTTTGAACTATGCATAATGAAAAAGAACAGTAGAAGTAGCTTTTCTTTCTATTTTTCATCAGAGGTTACAATTGAGACATTGATTGCATTATTAATTGGAGTTTAATTTAATGTTTATTTGTTTATACATTTATACTTCTAAACTTTCGTGTACTACATGAGTAAGAAACATTTTTTATAGTCATCTGATAACGAAATAAGGTTTCATTATCACAGTAACAGTAAAATATGCTCAAACACAACCACATATTTTATGATGTATCACATTTGAAACATAGGACTTTTGTCCTATAGCAAAGATGGATTACACCTAGTCAAAGCCAAGGAGGGGTCAAAGCAGCCCGCACCACACAAAATATTTTTTTCTATGAATTCGAATAAGTAAATATATTGTAAATGAGATTTAACATAAATAGAGAAAACACTGAAACGAACAATGTAAAAAATCCAGAGTTTTTGAGAACAATTATAACGTATAAAAAAATAAAAATTAAACTCGCAGACAAAATTGACCCTTGGTATTCTTAGACAAAATTCAATCATATACGTGAACATTGCTATTTATGTTTACTCGTGCTATCATGAGTGGATAATCCAAGATAGAAAGAAAATAAAAACACAAGCTTTCGAAATATACATAGTCTATGTAGGATACTTAATAACTGTCTACTTCTCAAACATTCAATGGATGAAAGTAAATACATGGAAGGTTGTACAGTATAAGGGAGCATCAAAACAGTCATTTGTTCTTTTTCCTTGTTACTAGGTCATAATATCTACCATTACCATTCAGTGTTTTCTCCTCTTATTCCTAGTTACTTTCTCACCTATATGACGTGGCTTTTCACATTTTCAGTTGTTCACATATGATGATGGCGTACCCAATCCTCCTTTTTCACTTTCTTTGTCCTTTTGTGAACACAATTCTATAAGCGAAAGCTCCCTTTGCGTTAATGTTTTTGTGTAACTTTCGTTCTGTATGACTAACTACCTTAATTTTATTAATCTTTTGTTTTTGTTAGATATTATGCGTAAAAAGAAAAGGAAGAATATTCGGTTTTAATTATGAAAGAATCTCATGACTAAAGACTTCCACTACCGACCAAAGTTTCTTTCTACCGTCTAAAAAGACAAAGAAAAAGAAGGTAAAAAAAAACTGTTTTCTTTACGACTTTGAATTCGGAAAAATAAGAGAAAGGGGAAATAATAAGAAGAAAAAATGCGTTCTCGAAGAAAGAAGAAAAAAAAGGGGGAGTCCCATTTACTTTCTTGCAAATATTATTGTCGGTGCTTTTATTCCAACTTTTGATGCATGGTAAGTTTTTAGTCACTGTTACTGCATTGAGGCGGAGGGAGAAAAGTTGCACAAACTCACACATTTATACACAGAAAGTAGAAGATGAAAAAGGACCGAGAGAGCGTATGTGAACGAATAGACATGAAAAGAAAACGGAGAGAAAAGAAAAGAAGTATATAAAAGTGTGAATAAAGAATAAGAAAGGACACAGACAACAGACATGGTTAAAAGAAGTATTAGAAAAAAAAAACTTGGAAAGTACTACAAGTTGCAACTTGGGAAGTTAGTTCCCACCCTTCTTCCCCGTCACTACTACTACTACGATATTAGTACTACCCAGTGACTTCAACACTATTGGAAAGTGGAAGAAAGTAAGGGTCCATAGAGATAGAGAGGGTGGATTTAAGAAAAAGATAGGGGTGGTGGTAGTCAGAAGATGGGCGGGGAGTTCTTCAAGTTCAATATATGTTCTACCTTCTCTATTTTT
The DNA here is from genome assembly GCA_022664845.1 of Lepisma saccharinum. Taxonomy (NCBI): domain Eukaryota; kingdom Metazoa; phylum Arthropoda; class Insecta; order Zygentoma; family Lepismatidae; genus Lepisma; species Lepisma saccharinum. Next base: position 10,593 of record JAGDQP010029300.1, on the reverse strand, counting down.
TTCTTAAGAATAAGATGGGGTGGGGTATCTTTTTTATTCGTGCTCTTATCTTTTATTTTTACTTCGTTTTTATCTTCCCTACTTTTTTTTTTCGAATCTTTCAAAAAACTTAGGTGTGTAAGGTGGGGAAAAAGTAGAAAAATAAGGGGACAGAAGAGGGGGGTAAAGATAGGGTATGCTCGCTTTATTTCGCCCTTTCAGATCTCGAAGCGAATAAATACAGAAAAGGTATCGACCATGACTGAAGAGTTTTCTAAGGAAACTCTCTTTCTATATATATATTTCGTCCCTCTTCCTTCCTTTCCATTAAAGAGCCCATTCTATTCACACGCCCTTCCATGAGCCACGCGAAAGAAATACTAGGGCCCGTTTCTTTTCCAAACCTACTTTTTTCTTCACTATTTTTCATCCTTTATAAGTAAAAGAAAGCATGTTTTTGACTTCACTCCAAATACCACACAAACAAAGATGTGTACTTCCTATGTAATACATCTTAATTATATCTTTCGTCAGTTGTCAAAAATGTATCTGTTAAAACTTATTTTTTTTATACTTCATTTGTTCTGTATAAATATTGCAAGCATTCGCGGCTGATTATAGGGTTGCAGTGTTGCATAACAACCATATCATTATAATATAGATTTATGGTTAACATAATGTAAAACAGTAACGTCACAGTAACAGTTAAAGTAACGAATAAATAATTTGGTATTTTTGGGTTCACAATCTTTTATTCATGTCACAAGTGAGCTTATTTGATTTTTAGAAGAAAGAATATCCATTATACTATTTAATATGAATATACTTTAAAACACAACAATTGGCTTCCGATCCTCGTATGATTATTTGCACAATCGTCTGCGGATCTCGGACTGGAAGACAATATTCTTTTGAGTAGTAGCTGATGTTCTTGTCTAACACTTATTTTTTTCTAATATCGGTAATCTGACTAAAATTACAAGTCACTCCTATTATCAAATATGTTAGAAATCGCGTTAAATGGATGGACATTGATTTAATATTAAAACTGGTGAATTCAATGATCTATTCCAAAATTCACGCACAATTGATATAGGCAATATTGAACATCCGTACTGAAAACTTATTTACTTGTCTTTGTACTGCGAACAACAGCAGAGTTCATAGTGTTACTGCTGACAGATCATTGTAAAATATCTAGTAGCTGGCAACTATGTATTTAATTATAGTTTACACAGTAGTGTCCGAACTGGACATGATTCAGTCACCACTTGGATGTTTATTATTCAACCACACAGTCGCACAATATCCCAGAATTCCCTTATATTCGTGGGTGGCAGATCCACAGTTCGAATGTACGTTTCTACAGCATTCTCCAGGTGTTCTGTGGGCTTTGTACGGAGCTCACCTCTGGTTTCCCCTTTGCTCAAATCATTGGATACTGTTTTAAACAGGAACGGATAACCATGCGCTGATGACACAGCACACTGTCCTGCTTGAACTTCTTGTTGATACATGAGATACATGAATTGATATTGATTGTGTCTGAGGACGGATATATATAGCAATAACAAAGCAAGGACGTTTCTAGACATAGTAGAAATTCATTTCCGTATCAGCTACATATACCAAGCTCCAATATGGAAAGAATATCAACATGTACAATGACTTCTTGACATCTGAGTCAATGGCTACATGGGGTCTGTTTTGCAACCTAACCCTTCCACAAGTACGACACAACTGATAGCGAGACCCATCAGTCGCAAAATCCCGTTCCTACGTTAACGAACCAGAACAATCTCGTAGTGCTTGCTATACCAGGAACAAATTTAACCAGTCGTGTGAAGTCTCAAGTTCCAATCGATCGTACGAAGGAAGAAGAACCTCCTGTTTTCAGTCATTTACTCCGGATAACTCGTTTAGCACTCGGACTGTTCTCCACCACAATGTTGCTAAAGTAACGCTAACACACTTGAATAGATGCGCAAAACAATGTTCAATAAAGACGAAACTTGGTAACAATGTGAAGACAAGAGCTGATTTCTTTTTTCACTAGAGGTAAGCCAAACATATTGATATTCTTTTGAGAGTTGGAGCCCCAGCAAAATACTCCCCCAAATGTCATTGAATGGCGAGCAAGTGAAAAAGAGGTCAGACCAAAATAATGCCAAACCGACGAATATGGTCTTTATTTGGACTAGTTATAAATAAAACTTCATCTTCATGGTATGAAAAAACAACACTCTTTTAATATTGCTATTATTTGTATATTAACACCTGACGATTTTTAAAATTAAAATAAGAATATAACTTCATTTTTATTCAAAGATATTGTTTAACGCTGCCGAAAGAACGAGAATTTTATGAAGTTTAATATAACATCTGTTTTACGTGTGACAATGTCCCTGAGATGGCCACCCTAATTTTCCGAACACTGTTTCATTCGACATGAAAGAGAATACATACTCGCTGTAGCACATTCTCTGGGATTTCACCTGGAACCACTTGAATGAACTTCTTAAACTGAAGGATGTTGCCTGGACGTGTCTTATAGACCTTGCTTTTCAGAAAAGACAAACGCCGTTAGCTCTGCTGACCAGACGGGCCAGTTTATGTTACCATACCGTGAAACAAGCCGTCCCGGACACATCTTTCGGAGTATCTCCAAGCTCAATCGGGCTGTATACGCTGTGAAGTCATCTTGTTGAAACCAAAGATTGCATCGGTCATTAGACTCAACATTAGAGTAGAATGAATAATGCATTCTCGTGCACTTTGATAGTCTGATGTCATGCCCAATCCTCTTTAAACTTGTGATGTGATGCAGTTTCCGTTGACGAAGGAAGTTACTGGTCTGTATATATGGTTTTGTCTGTTGTACAGTCTTCACGACGTCCCAGATCAAGTATTGCTACCGTCGAGCAGCCACTGTCTCAAAAGTATGTCTACGTGTTTCCCGAGATTACATCCAAGGTCTTCACACGTCATGAAGATGGAGAGTATAGCATCGCAACAAGTTAAAATCACCGGCTTGTCCATGAATTATGTCATGTCAGTGTATATAATCGCAAAAATCGTATGAACTTGCTGTGTTCCTAAGTTCATTTATAACACTCTTCATATCTTTGTCGTTAATTATTTGAGAAGATTCTGAAAAATTGTTTGGAGGAAAGTAAATGAGAGAAAAAAGAATGAGAGAAAATGAATTCCATTTCCTTCCATCTGCAACTTCTTGATCTAATTTTGAAGCGGCGAAAAGAACAAGAGAAAAGAAACGTAATTCTCATCTTTTGCTTCTCTTCCGAGTGTAGTTTCTGGATTTCCTCAGGGACAACCTACAGGAAGGTGAGGAATGGATTTTTTTTAAAAAAGAAGAAGATCCATCGGGATATGTAAGCTTCCCCTTTTTTCCAGTTTTTTTCCTGCATTTTCTCTTTATTCTTTTTTTATGTGTTCTTTTGGAAAGTGGAATAAAGTTCTGTACATTTAGGCGTGTTTGTATCTGAGACGACGTACTTCGATTGCATAGTGATTGGCAAATATTATATTATTCATATAATTTCAATTTATTTTTATTACTTCCTTTCCTTTTTCCACAGTCGTATTTTAGGTTCTTTTTTTAAGTCTACACTTAAAATAGTTCTTCAGAAATTTTTATGGAAAAGTTGAATATGCAACAATGAGTTGGAATAAAAGGTTGAACTTTATTTTTAAAAAAATAACTTAGTCATTTTTAATCACTGTAAAGAACAAATTAAGATATTGGTTCTTTGGCCTTCACGTTCAACAGATCTAACTTCAGATTTCTTACAATGAGGATATCTATGCACAATGTCTACCGGGATAAATATACAATTCTTGCAGAGTTAGAAATAAATTACATTGTATAGTGGACTGTGCTGGTTTAGAGGAGGGTGTTTTAAGAAAAGGCATGGACAGTTTTAAAGAATGAACGAACTATGTGAAAGGAAGCCATTGGAGTACGTTTCAGTGATGTTTCGCTCCACATAAACACTTATGAATTTCTTTATCTTTCGATTCTTTGTGTGCTTTCATTGGTTCCAAGAGCTCTGCTTTTCTTTGTCTGTGATAATAGGCTCCTGGCTGCTGTTTGTCAGGCTATCTCGACGAGCGAGATCATAGTAGATACAAAAATTCTGTCGGTCATTTTTTTCATTTGTTTTCGGTTTAAGTTTTCTCATCAGCAATGAGTTTCCATTTTGTTTGTCTGAAACAATACTCTCTCAAGAAGATACAAACAGTTGTAGTGTCTGCCTTAGTATAAAAATGGAATGGTTCAATTACTTTATTGGCAAATGTTCGTGTCCTTAAAATTGAAACACATACGTTGTTTACATTTGATTAATCATAGCTTTGTCTTGTAGTGCCCAGTAGTACAAAGTTTAATTTTATAAAATGTAACGGACCGAAAAGGGATGAGATAACCGAAGAATGGAGGAGACTACATAATGAAGAACTCCACGGGCTGTACGACTCACCCGATGTCGTAAGAATAACGAAATCGCGACGTCTAAGATGGGAAGGTCATGCAGCTCGGATGAAAAAAAACAAAAAACAAAGATTATATTCGGTCGTGCATGGTAAGCCTAAGGAAAGAGTTAGCTGGAAAGACAGAGACATCGTTGGCATGACAATATTATAAGAATCTTCGAGAGGTAGATTTTCAAGATGAAAATTGGCTTCTTGTTGCTCAGGATAGAATCCAATGGCGAACGTTGTTACTGCGGCGATGAACTTGTGAGTTCCGTAAGCCATAGAGTGAGTTAGTTATTAACTTTTAGTTTTGAGATGCACTTTGAAATTGAAATATATACTTTACAGCGTTTAGGCTACGTCAAACAATTCGCCTATACAGTGACTTTGGAAATAAGAACAGTACCTAACTCATTATAGCATATGTAATAACAAAGGCAAGGTCTATACAACATCTGACAGAAATAGAAACAAACGCGAAAGACTTTCATTATACACATGATTCAGCTGCGTTAAACAAATATACAGGATTAACATAATTAATTTCTTTCCCAATGAAAACATACCTTTAATGTACATTACGGTGTATCGACAAAATACTTTTTGTCGAATATTCCTGTGCCCTAGTGGTAAAAAGTTGTGCATTGGGGTAGAGACTTCAGATTTTTCGGAGATCGTCCTGAGGTTTCGCATCGACTTTGAAAATTTTACAGCAGGAAGATAGACAACCCGCGCAATATTTTCCTTAAAATGTGCATATTTTGCCTTTATGACTCAGTTTTTGTAAGTTTTATTGACAGTTTTTGTTTTTATATGTCATAGACATTCAACAAGAGCTCAGAAACCCTTCTTAGATGGTTATGTAAGCTTGTGTCTCAAATAATGTAAAAAAATATCCTTATTTTATAAAAGCATGTCAGATACTCACTGAATTGGAAGCGCCATTTTGGATTTTAATAACATAACACGTAGAAGAGTTAACTTCGCAGTGCCTAAGCCTTGTTATAAAGGTCTTAAGGCACAATGAAGAAAGAAGTTGATGCTTTACTTCAGATTTTAAATTTAAGTACTTTAAATAACAAATAAAACCGCTTTTAGGAAGCTCAAGGTAGAACTTTCCCAGTGCAATCTCGAACTACTGTGCCACTCAAGTTAAACAACCGCTTTTCTATCCTTCAGTTTCCTTTCCTTTTTTAGTTCCCTTGATAGCGAAGCTATAAAAATGGAACCTTATAATTCTGCTTAGTCCGTCCGTCCGTGCCCAGAAATTTAATCTCAGGATCCACAACGTGTTCAAATTCCTTGGCTAGACTAGTTCAGAACCATCAGAACTGTCTTCATTGGTGAAGTGGGTCCTTGTAGCCAACCCATTTTAAAAAAAAGTTCAAATTGCTTCCACTACGTTAGACTCATCTGCACCAAAATTGGCATAAATGTTATTTGACCTAACAGTAAAATATTGTGGGTTTCACAGTTTCAAGCATCCCAATTATCAATGTTGCCAACCCATGCTTGTATAAATTAAATTTTTCATTTTACTTGCAACACGTTAGATCTATTTACACCAAACATGTAACAAACATTAATCGAGACCATTGAAAAATACTGTGTGTATTTCCGCCTCAAAGTGCCCAAGTTGTAAGTGTTGCAAATCCATCTTCTATACAACTCAATTTTTCAAATTGCTTCAATTACGTTAGACGTAGCAGCACCAAACTTAGCATAAATATTTTAGACATAATAGAAAAAATACTGTGGGTGTTTCGTCCCTAAGCACACCAGCAATCAATGTCCCCAACGCATTTTACAAAAATGAGTCAATGCTAGCGTTTGTGAAATGCTTTGAAGGGACTGGTGTTTTTGCGATTTTTACTAGAATCATAGCACTATTTTTTTTCGTTTAGTATGATACACCCACACCCCACACACCCACAGAGAGAGAGATTACTTTTACCAATCTGTTTAATTGCTTATTCTACATTAGACTGAAAGTGGAGGTGTTGGATTTTTCAGGAAAAACTCCCGTTTAATTTCAAGAAAGTTCAGACTTTGAGAAATGCAGAGGTAAAATACGTAAAAAATCGTTAAGAGATTCTTTAATACCAAGCCATAGCAAAAAGATTATTTTTTCTACTAGTTACCTTCAATAAAACATGCGTCTTCTAATGAAAGTGCAAATGCATTGAATATATAGGCCTACATTGAAATATATAATTAAATATGTCTTTGTGTTGAGATAGGTTATAAAGAAGTAGAGCTCTTTTCATTATCTTATGAATGGCCTTTTGATTATATCAATATGTACTGACAATAATCACAAAACAGCAGTAATGAATATTCCATGAGATTATTAAAATATTGCCCGAAGATATCGTGGGACATTTCTAATACATCAATTAAACACTCTTCGAAACTCAGAATGTCCGGGATTAGTCCATATTCTAGGGATATTCCGTGGATACTAAAGACATGGGATATTCCTAAAATAGTGTGTACTATGTGGGATGTTATGAACATTTATGTGGAAACTATCATAAGTAACATTATGAGATGTACAGTAGAAGATAAGTCTTACAATAAGGCAAAAATTGGAACAACAAAACAGACATTTAGGAAGATTTCTTTCTCAGTGGACCAATGAAAAAATAGTTAGAGAGAAAAAAGATCGGCTCCATATTTTGCATGGAATACTCTGTTTACATATGTAGCAGAATTGTAGAATGTAGAAACTAGTGACAAAAGAGTATTGGAAACCATCGAAATATGAACTAGGAGAAAAACAAAGGGAAAATTAACTGAATATAAAAATTGCATAATGATGAATTAATGCAAAACAAAAAAAAAAAAAATATGCTACATTTTTATAACTTGTCTCTTTTCTTTTTTTAAATAAATATTTAAACAAGTTTTCTTCCAAGCCCGAGTAAAGACGTATAAGCAATACTAACAAATCTGAACGTTTTTAAACGTCGTATCCCTTAATTGGAAGTTCCTCTACGTCAGCGGTTCTCAAACGGTGCTCCGCGGAGTCCTGGAGCTCCGGGAAGACTCCACCGGGGCTCCGCGACGATCTCGGTGAACAGTAAAGATTCTCACAATCGGTGAACTTTTTCCCTTTCGCAATGCAGTAACTGTACATTCTATACATCTTTCCTTCAAATCACGTATTAATGGTACTCAGGGATATTTTCTAACCTCGAAAAAAGTAGAAGTTATATCAACTCAATCTGATTTTAATACAATCGTTTAATATTTAAAAATAGAAAGTGGCTATGGCAAGACAGTAAAGGATTTTTTCAAGCATGCTTTGCATTGGCTGGAAATATACTTTCCAATATCTCTATCAATTTTACCAGTAGGAAAAAGATGAATGTGGTTTACTTCAAAGTACAAGACCAAACGAGGACAAAGAGTTTGTTTAATCGGCAAGCACTCTCGAGATAACGGACATACGGCGTTGCAGGAGGCACGTGCCATCTATAGGTTTCGGTGCATCCCTTTGTTTTGTTATTTTTCCCTAGTTCTCTTCAGTCTAGTTGTCAAGAACATGGCTTATCGTGGGACAAATGTATTGACATTTGCACAGACCCTGTGACAGCAATAGTTGGAAAATACGCATGTGCTGTCTCAAGAATCAAATTGGTTGCAAAAACTAAAGCAACAGTCATTCAATTCTTCACCAGCGTGCACTGGCCATCAAAAACATGCCATCTGCACTTAAAATCGTTCTTGAAAATGCTGTAAAAGTATTTATAGTTAATTTTATAAAAACTCAACTCAAGATTTTATGCAAAGATATGGAAACTGTTAACACATCGTTATTGCTATATTGTTAAGTAGGCGTTCTATTTTCACAGCCTCTGAAAAAATTCCTGCATTCAAAAGAAAGGTGCAGTTCTGGATTTCGTACATTCGAGGCGGCGAAATTGATATCTTTCCAACACTGAATGATATCCTGAAAGAGCACGAAAGATACATTCGCGAATTCGGCAACATTTTCAAATAAATTATCCAGTAACTACAAGAAATCAGTGAAGCCCTCGTGCAATACTTTCCAAACGCAGTGCACGAGGATTTGAAATATTACAAGTGGGCAAAGAATGCGTTTGACGTTAAAGGCAAGTCTCTCAACCTAATAAGAAGAAACCACAAAAATCTAATCGATCTGAAATTTGACTCTTCAGAGAGGCCCACTTTTGATGTTACTATTGGGCAAATACTGATGCAACTTCAATACATAATGCTCAAATTTAGCACAGAATGCTATTGATATTAAAATTCTACTTATCTTTATTAGTGCGTATCTGTGATAGATTGCTTTTTCAACCCACGTTTCCACAAAAACGAAGTTCCCCAACAGACTGGATGCTGAACCTGACATGGGACTGCAACTCTCCTTCATAAGGCCAGACGTGAAAAAACTTGAACATCTGCATTTGTCGCATTGAGGTGAATAAATCAATATTTTATATTAGGAAAAAAAATGTCGTGCATTTATATATTTACTTTGTTCTTTGACGGTTTTTGTTCTTGTTCATGAACAATACTAGAATATTAGAAAAACTGAAAGTGTTAATTTTACTGTTGACTGAAACCAATTTCTCTCAGTAATGAATTGCTCCAAAGGATATGTGTTTTTCTCTTTAACATTCTTTTCTGAGCTGAATTTGCAACTTTGGCCTAAGTCAGTCACATCTGAGGGATGATGCCCCTGTGTACCCACTCCCGAGACTAGGTATTTCAAAGTAGCGCACTTGGTCAACTTAGGACAACTCTCGAAATTCTCGTTTGGGATGACTGGCAGCAGGGCTCCAACTTGCGTGTCTCATCATTGCTGATCTGAAGCTCGCGACATTACAAACTGAACCACGAAGTTCGGACAATTTGTTCATATGTGAACAAAATGTTTTGTACTGTACATTAAACCGGACCTAGCAAATTATGTTAGGGCTCCGCAGTCTCGTAGTCGGGTTAAAAGAGCTCCGTGGACAAGAATGTTTGAGACCCACTGCTCTACATATACGTATATCTATTATAGTACGTTACATATTTCTTAAACTGGAATTTTTAAGAGTTTTTCTATTCTATAAAAGTATTGCATGTTCAGCATTATTGTAGTTTTCCGCCCTATGTTTGTGCTTACTTTCAGTGCATATTTTGATATTTTTTTAGCCTATTTGTAATCTTCTTAATGCCTGATCATCCGGTTTCTATTTATTATTATTATTATTATTATTATTATTATTATTATTATTATTATTATTATTATTATTATTATTATTATTATTATTATTATTATTATTATTAT
>JAGDQP010029299.1:0-18963 GCA_022664845.1 Lepisma saccharinum | reverse complement strand
CACTCGCACAGAAGTGTTTCCAAACACTTGTGTATCGCTTCGTCAGGGCATTTCACCATTTCAATAATTGAAGAAGTAATAAACCTTCAATAAACCTTCTTAAAGGTTTTTTACTTCTTTACTTTCTGGAATTATCTTGCCATTTTTCAACACTTGTGCAGAATAGGAGGCTGAACGTTTAGCTGCTATTAATTTATATATACAGGTTAAACATGAAGGTTACAAATTAAGGCTACTATAAGTTTTGTGAGTGGTGTCCCTTAAAAGAGATGGGGACTAACAAAAACCTTATTCTAGGTACCATTTCGGCATTGTGCTGGAACTAAGAAAAAATAGGAAACCTTAGTGAAAATAGCCACAAGATCAAAACGTGCTTTAGTTTCATTTTTCAGTAAGCAGCTCAGTTGAGTTGGATAATCTCAAGTCGCCTCGAAGGAAGTTCCAAAAGAAACGGTGCTGTATCACCAACGGCCAATGAACTTTGTTCACCTAAATCCTTTTCACGCTCTGAGAGCTTTCCTTGAATATTTATATCATTTATCTCAGAAACAACTCTGACGACTTTCATTTAATTTTGTACACATGGGCGGATTCAGAAAGAGACCCTGGGGGCAATTACTTTAAAAGTATCGTTTAAAATTAAAAATTTTAAGACATTCTGAAATGACTGGGGGACAATGCCCCCCATAAATCCGCCCATGTTTGTATTAATTAGTGGTTATTGTTGAGTGAGAACTGATTTTATTGCTCTCCTCGGTGAAAGGTTCAGGGAAGGTCTGTGTTTTGAAATGTCGGAAATGGGTATCTCAACCACCGAGTGGAGAATGAGAATCGGACAATAGTGTGGTTGTGCTCTAAAAAAAAGAAATCGAAAATAGAAGTTTTCCACGCGAGTGACACAGCGAAACTATCATTTGCGTTCGGTTTCATTGTGGTGACATTATTGATTAGGTTGGGGGTAGTATTAAATCCGGGTCCCTCAAAAGTGAGTTCTTGCAATTGAAGGAGGTAGTGAATGAAGGAAGTTATCGAATGAACGCATTGTGGGTAAGCTGAAAAAGCTCAATGGAACAATGGTTACTCTTGAGAAGAGTGTATATAATCTTGAAGAAGAGAGAAACTGGCAAGAAATGAAATAAAGGACCTCCATTGTTACACGGCTATCTTGAAAGTAAAGTTAATTATCTTCAAAACAGTCAAGGAGACATAATATAGTAATTTTTGGTGTGGTAGAAGAGGAAAGTGAGACATGGGAAGCATCCGAAAGCAAAGTTCGGGATATAATACAATCGCACCTTCGAACCCCATTTAGACGGATGATCCACAAAGAGTGCATCGATTAGGTAGCAATAGAAGCGATAGACCAAGTCCAATAATTGGTGGATTTCTCCGAGATAAAGCTAAAGAAGAGGTATTACGGAAACGAAAACTATTGCGAGGCTCAACGATATTAATAGAGGAAGATTTTTCTCAAAAGGTAAGCCAAGAGTTGAAGCAGCCCATGACAGATGCAAGGGAACAGGGACACAGAGCTTGTAGACGGTATAGGCATCTCGTAGTGAACGGAAGAAAATATAGTATTTATGATTTACGTGTAAATAACAGTGCAAATGAACGTATGATAACCTCGGAAATTCAAGTCAGCTGCGCGCAAACGGACAACGGATCCCTTGAAGACGAAATGTCGCGTTGAACAATGAAGACAAAAAGAATAAGAAAATGTTCTTCCCTCTCCAGAGTTCTCTGTACCCCCTCCCCCACTCTCTCGGTACTCTACTTGTTACACAGCGGTCTTTAACTGGAATGGAGAAACGAAGAAAGAAAAACTGTGAGTGACCTATCCTCTTGCGAACAGTTTGAGTTAACAACGAGTGCTCAGAAGAATGTTTGCCTGCCCTCTCCCTCCAGTGTGACAAAGAATAATCCCCTTCCCTCCCTCTCATCTGCGATAAGAATTCCTATTAGAACAGAAACAGGGGGGCGAAAATTTTTCAACAATAGATGAGACAAAAGTACCAAGGAACTGCAACTCATAAGTACCCAATTACAAGCACTTGTAATTTCATAGAAAGGCGTATTTCAGTCACTGAACTAAATTATGTAGATTCTAGAGAAGTCGTAGCTTTAGAGGAAAAGAAAAAACAGTGCTTAAAGGTTGTTTATCTTAATATACAGGGTGCAAAAAACGACTTTGCGCTTGAGAATCATTACAACCTGTTTTGCCTAAGTGAACATTGGTGTAAAGAAGATGAACTACCGTACCTTCGTCTTCAGAATTTCTATTTAGCAAGTAGCTATTGTAGAAAAGTACACATTAGGGGCGGTGTAGCAATTTTTATTGACAAGATAAGTACGTTTTCAGTCAATATTTTAGAGTTAGATTGGCTCAATGATGAACTACATTTCTCATTTGTCTTAAGTTGGTAATAGTGTCGTTTTATAGATATCCCCTTTATAGATATAGAAATTGTGACATATTTTTTTAAAAAAATAATAAAAGCTTAATGAATTTTCTGGGTAGGCCAAGTTCGAGAAATTTTGGCCTAGTACTTGGTGGTGACATCAATTTAGTTTTTAATGTAACAACAGATAAGCTTAGTGTTAATGAATTCAAAAACTTATTAAGGCACTTTGATCTTAATTATGTCAATTTTAAGCCCACCCGAGGTTTAGTCTGTCTAGACAATGTTTGTACTAGAGTCAGACTAAGTCAAGTAACCATATTTCCGTTCTCGGATCATAAATCTGTGTGATGTAATTATATAATTAGGTCTGATGTAGGATGTAATGGAAACGTCAATTGGAAAATAGCTTTCACAAGACCTATAAGTTATGATAAAATTTCTAAGTTTAGAGACTCCCTTTGCACCCTTTCTTGGTATGATCTTTTGTATAGGCATCATTATACTGAAAATGAAATTACGGCCAAAATCATTTTTGAAAGGTTCTATAATACATTTTTAAAAACTTTTAATGACTGTATACCTAAAATGAAGTGTAAGGTACTTAATGCAAGCGTAAAAAGTAAGGTGAGAAGAAATTCATGGTTATCTCTTCTTATCTCTTCAAGATGAAAAATCAAGTTATGGCATTGCTAAATATGTATAAGTCTTAAGACTGAGAGGACTAGGTTAGACTCAGGAACGAAGTGCAGGAATGAGTATAAAAAGGCAATTCAAGAGGCTAAGAAATATAACAATACTAGTCTTATTGACCGGTCAAGCTATAAATGTAAAGCAGCTTGGAAGGGAATTAATAGACTAATGAAGGATTCCAAGAAATATAATCTCTTAATTTCTCCTAATGTATTAAACGATTTCTTTATTAATTCTGTAAATGACATAAACCATTCTATAATCAATCCTAGTACTAGTTCATTAGAGTTTCTTACTCAAAATAGTGTTAAGTCAAAACTAGTTCCAAAAACGTTCACTTTTTGTGAAGTCTTACCTGAAATAATCTTAAAAGTAAAGAATTTTAAATCATCTGACAGTGTAGTTGTATATGACTTATCTTGTAACTTAACTGTGCAAGTAATTGATTGTATGGTTTGTCTATTGACTTATTGCTTAAATAAATATGTGTCTGAAGGTTTCTTCCCTGACGAACTTAATCTGTCTAGAGTTATACCAGTGTATAAAAAAGGTGAAAGGGACTGTCCTGCTAGTTATAGGTGAATTTCTCTAGTTCCAATTTTGACGTTGTCTATTGCTGATGAGTAGGACCAGGAAGAAAACCAATAAAAAGAACGTAAATAGGAGGTTGCAAACGTATGTAAGACCCTGATATTAGTGATTTGGTGAACCGTTTAAGCGATTAAGGAACTAAAACTTGATTTTCCCAATAAATCTACTTTTTGAAATGCCTTGTTTTCTCTCGACACATTTAACATGGTGAATAGTAGGTATACAGTGAATTGAAAGCTGGGTAATCAAGATGCAGCTGTAACTTCTACATGCCTTGATATTGAGACTTATAAATGTATAAAATACGTTACTTTGTGTTACCCAATTTTTGTGAGGTTCAAGTAAATTTGCACGTGTCAATTTTTATATTTTAATTTCAGTAAAGCATTTGTTGCAGTAAACACTTTTTATTCGCCTTATATTCCTAATTTTATTGTACAAGGAAACAAAATCAGATTTCATAATCATTCACTAAGATTTGCTCTAGAGATTCGACCCACACTTCTGTTTATCGTCCAAGTCGGGATGATTACAGGACTTCTACATGGTTAGGTTGGAATATCTACAATATTTTGTACCGCACAAAAGTTCCCAGTGTTGAAGTCCTGCGAGAAAGGATTACGGACATCGCAACAGTGACAAAAGAGAAGTTGCAGGAAATTGAACTTCGTCTTGATGTTCGAGGCAACGAAGGGAACACACACAGAGATGCATTGAGGTGGTCAAGGAAACTTTGTGACTTGCGTTTTTCATTGAAGAAAATAGCACTGTGGAATCCTCCAACCAATACTCTGTTATTAAGGGTTGAATTTGTAAAGGAATTTTGCTGACCACCCTGTGGTTCGTGTCACATAAACTCGAAAATGTTTAATACCAATTGCATTGTTTGGCTTCTGAGTCTCTGAATTGAATTAGTTTACTGCTATGTACTTTTACCAGCAATAGACTATAATTATATTAATAAAATTTTATTACCAACATAAAATGTTATGCGGTATATATACGCACAGCTTAAAACATAGAACATACTAATTACTTTCATAAACAACTCTGATACATTTATTGCGAATATTAATACATTTTTTCCTTTTGATTATGAAGGACTTTGCGGGTTTTTATTACAGCATGTTTTCTTAAAATAATAATAATAATAATTGTATGAATATCAATTATGTTTTGGCTGTCTTTGATATTAAGATATGTTTTTCATTCTATTATCCTTTCATTTCACTTAATGAATTTTTCAGGTGTTTCCACCTTATCGGTTAGAATCTTCAGATGATTATCTTAGGTTAGATAATACTTGAGAAATTCCTTGTTTGCCTTAAACTAGGTTTGTTCCAATGCTTTCAATTAGTTAATAAAGTTCCTAAAATTTACGGTGTTCATATTACCTTCCTGAATAAAATATTTATTTTTAAGAATATTTCGCCCCACTCACTGGAGCTTCCTCAGTTGTGAGCTACATTATCTACAAGTCATTGTACATAAAATATTCCACAGCTGAGGATCTCCAGTGAGTGGGGTGAAATATTCTGAAAAATAAATATTTTTATATAAACGGTGTGTTTTAATTTAGTATTAAAGGAAGCTTTTAATTTGTTCAGTCAAAATGTATGCGATAAAAAGATTGAATATATCATTGAAGCACTGTGGGGCAATGTATTTTCAAGTTTGCGATATATACACTCAGAATGTGATTATGTACTTATGTGTATTTAGAGATGGTCACCAGAAAAAAAGTTAAAATCATCGCAACAGTGACAGAAGAGAAGCTGCAGGGAACATGGCAGGAAATTTAACTTCGTCTCAATGTTCGAGGGAAATATTAAAAAGAATCGACATTAAGTAATTGTTGGTTTGAGGGAACTATATAATCAAAGCTGATGTGGCTACCGGTCCCCCATAATAAAACATATTGGATGTGCTGTGTATTAATGAAGTTCCAAAATACTTGCACCCTTGTTTCGTTGGTGTAAAAGATTCAATTAATGATTGTTGTACTTTTATAGAATACTTTATATTATGTTAATTTTTATTCAGTAGTATATTAACAGCAAGGAATCCATTATGTTTTGTTATGTATTATCTACTCAGCGGTAGGGGTGTCACGCTTGCCGAAGGCGCTCATTGTTGCCGGTTTCTACCAGCGATATTCAAATCCTTTCTACGTTCCAGCGGGAACTAACGTATGAGTTGGCAACTATGCGGCAGACTTGGTCACTTGTTGGTCCCTAGTATTATTTTTAAATTCAATTCCAAATCTTTTATTGTAAGGCGTGAATATTTTATTTGGAAAATTAATATTTTTTCTTGTAAAATAAATGTTTTAAGCGGATGAATATTCTTTTTAATTCCCTATTTAAAAATAAAAAATTTAGTGAATTCTTTGAATTACATTTAAAAGCAAAATCACAGTCTCGCGGCATACCTGTTGAGAACCACTGCTCTATATGTTATGCTTGTTCGCTCGTTAACTGAATAGTTGAGTCGATAAAGTAAATTCGTCAAGCCATTAAATTAACGCTTATTTTCACTTATTTTACCCTTGTGAACATGGATCATTTTACCTAATAACTATGAATAATTTTGCAAAACTCATATTTAATTAAGAAAATTAGGTTTCATCGCTGTGGAAATAACTGCTTTGGGTAATTTTTTGGGGACGCCTCGGCCAAGTACTTCATTTTAAAGCATAATATTCAAGTCCTACATACTTAAAGCAGAATAAATCAGCATCTCAAACAAGTGATATAGTTTAGTACAAAATATTGGTGTTTTACATACATGCTGAAAGAATTACAGGCTGAGTTGTTGCAAAAAGACACCATACTTTATAAGTATCTCTTATCACCTAACACATGCATGAATGATTATTATATTAAATTACATCTTTACTTGGAAATTTTATTTATATTGAGAAATCCAAGTGATTTTTCAGTATTTTTAATATAAGATCCAACGGTATCGAACAGCCTTTGTGAATATGGGTTAAGATGGTTCATAATGCTAGTTAATCTTTCTTCACAGTTTTGGTTTGTAATTGATGTCACTTTGTATGATTGTCTTTGATGTTGACTACAAGTTTAATCTGAACAGGAAGAGAGAAACTGATGATTTGGTTTAAGTGATCTCCAAATGCCCTGACGTTATGAATGGAATGTGACTCTTTTGGATATATCAGCCTGAAACTGGTGCCTCTATAGACTCGTCTTATTGCAGTTTTAGACGATATGCACTCACGTCATTTAGGCTAGAACTGCAACATCAAGAGGTACAGCGAAACTATGTGTCCATCCCTATCACTGTTAGGAGACTTGCTATCATTGACACTGACTTCCGTTACTGTTCTTTGAGAATATTGTTCAGCTGATTTTCTCACTCAATATGTGTTTCTTGTTACTGGAATTTTGAGATCTATGACTGATATACCTACCAACAGTCACTATATATACCTCAAGAGGAGGAAAAACTCAGTGCAACATCTGAGATTTTAATTGGAAATATGAAGTGAGAAATTCAGAAACTGAACACACAAGGAGTAATCTCTTTATAACACAACTTTTCCAATTTGGCTTCAAGAGATTCCGAACCATCTAGCATAAATTGCGTACGGATTACCCTGTACTTGCTGACATGCAACAAAACATTCTAAGAGACAAAATAGGACATTTTTTTTGGAATTTTTTATTTTCTAAGAGAATTATGGGAAAATTCGTCCACAAACTTGCAAATTTTTTGCCCCATATATTTCGAAAACAATTTTGATAATCCTTGATTAAACGTCTGGAAATTATTCAATCTGCTCTCAGAGATTATTTCTTTAAAGTATCGAGAAAAGTTATCAAAAGAATTATTACCCTTATCATCGACAATTTAGAGAAAATTCAGAGTTTTCATTCTGCCAGTCTAGTAATGATACTTGTGGCTTTTACGGTGAAAGTAATATTGCATTCGAAACAAATCCTGAAGATTCGTGAACAACTGACTTTTGATTACTAGGTCTACCAAATGAAGTAAATGCATACAATGATCCCGTAAAAGAAGACCCATCTATCTGGCTCGACGTGATGCAAGTGTTCTGGCTATCAAGTTTGACCATGAGCCGAATTTGCCTCTCTCTAAACTGACAATAATATGTCAACTGTATAACAGACTTTTTATGGATGATGGTCCCATATGATGGTAGTCTTCTAATTTACTCGTTGATAGAAAATCAGGAAAAGAGGGTCCAAAACTCTTTTCGCTTTTTAAACGAATTAATTTCAAGGGAAAAAAGCAACAGAGAAAATGTGATGGAAAACCTTTTATTGTCAAACGCTACTCAGGACAGAACAAAAGCGAAATAATATTCAGGTTTTGCATTTAGCTCTCAAAATCTTCAGGTATACAGATTGAGCATATCTTTCCAGGCAGAGGCAATTTTTGTTTTTAGCGACCGTAACTTTAAACTCTACGGAACTATAACAGAAAAAGAAAGGATTTATACCCCTGAGATTTTCTTTAGCTGTTGACAAAATTAAAGTCCTTTTAACATTCGAAAAGACTCATCTCTCATAAGGGCTGGAGCAGAAATCTCAACCGACTTCTCAGCTTTCAGCCAACAAGCACATATAATAAGTTTCAAACCGATTAATATGTTCGAATGTAGCATTATCAGTTCGTCATCATAGCTGCATAAAAATCATACACAGATTTATTCGAACCGTTTCAAAATTGGAAACTTTGAAGTACTTCAAGAATCAATCGAGGAAGGACTTAAGAAGTTGTTGTCAGGTGAACAAAGGGCGTGTTTAATATAAAGATGTTATTTCAGGTGGTGTCGATAATAATCATGGAAATTGTGTCATTGCAGAGTTTTCTTCAGACTGAGATATCAAGAAAAATGTCTCTAATACAAAACACAGTAACATTGTCTCGCATCAGTACTAAAAAAACATGTCATATTTTCGTAGTGTGATTACGATAAGACCTATAGTAGTTTCCATTAGGTTAAGTGCAGTTATAGAAGTTAATATTTAATTTTGTTGTGAAACATTAAAACATAAAATTACTATATTTCTCTACTATGGTGTTAGTAAGACAGAGCTGAAAAAAAATAAAATTTAAATTTGAAATCCAGTCAATTCAGGAGTGGTCATCGAAGCAAAACTTTGAACACAATTGACATCCTCAAATTGATGTTTCCGAGTAAGTTCTATGTATGTTGATTACCCTTTTAAATAACTCGAGTTCGGATTTAACCTTGTGGTTAGAGTCGCAGCCTGCCGGTTGAGAGACACTGCCTAAAGAATGTTATTGCTACTATTACAGTAATCCAATAATGCACATATAATTTGATGTATGGATCATAATTGGGACCCATGGATTGCAATATTGCTGTAGCAAAGACTATTTATTACAACATATCAAAATATAAGCTATGTATTTACATTTAAGAAAATCTAAATGTCTTATTAGCTTACATGTAATGTACTTCAAACCGTATTTTAAATATCTTTGTCCTAATTTAACAACTTATTTGGAAGTCATTGCGTTTGATCTTTATTGTTAATACTCAAGAGGTGGCAGAAGCACAGGTTTTTATCCCATTTGTTAGATTTGAGGAGGAAGAAACGCATATAAAACTAGATACTACAGTCATTTACAAAGTTATTCTTTACTTTATTCTTCAAACTTAATGAGCTATTCATGTATTTGTTATTATTCTTCCTTACTTTAATAGCTCAAACGACAGTTAATATATTTGCACACTACCTTATATTTACAAAGGAAATTGTTTTGTAAACACAGAATACTCAATTCGCTTTCTTTCTT
Source organism: Lepisma saccharinum (assembly GCA_022664845.1). Taxonomy (NCBI): domain Eukaryota; kingdom Metazoa; phylum Arthropoda; class Insecta; order Zygentoma; family Lepismatidae; genus Lepisma; species Lepisma saccharinum. The sequence continues at coordinate 9,460 of JAGDQP010029299.1, read as the reverse complement.
ATAATTTTTTAGAAGTACTACTATTGGACGACTCCGCCAAGTACTTTAACTTAATACATTAAACTTATATTAGACTTAAGAACTATCGGACATCTCAGTGATTTTTTAAGCAGTTACAATATTTTAATATAAAATAACAAAGCGCTACGTACATTAAAACGAACAAAATACTTGCAAGGATGTTGATGTTAATCTCATCATGGACTTGAGAATTTAAAGAAAATGAAATTACAAATTAAATAGATGAAGATACAAATAACATTTCATCATTTTCAATATGCGATCTGTCGGCATTCAACGTCCTTCACGAATATGGACTAAGATGGTAAATAAAGTGAATTAATCTTTCTTCAAAAACTCTCACACGGTATCTCAATTAACAATTATTGTTGGTCCCGAAAATTTTGGCTCCTTATTTAAATTAACTTCGTGTGTCTGTCACAGTGTCTAGTTTTTGCACCACAACAGATTGAGAGTAACTGATTTCAGATATAAGTACTGGTACTTCAATTCACCTTACCATTCACTAAGTGGAGAGAAAGTTACTTGAAATTCCATTTGAGCCCCTCGATTGTGTAGATTGTTTGTACTCGGGTCCCATCAGAACATTTTGCATGTATTTTCATACTATAAACACTTGTGAAAGTTGACATAGGCTGTTCGGATAGTCAGTACCTTCATTTCCTATTTTCACAATTTTCAGTCCCTTCACTACTGATACTCATACTAACGTGCAAATTGTTGCCAGAAGCTATCTTTATTTTATTTTCTTACGACATGCACTTCACTACGTTCTCATTGTGTTGTTTAAATACTCAATTGGATAACTAATGCTAAGAACCATCCAAGTGCTAACATCATTTATCTATTTGAATAAAGAACCCAGGTTAATTTCCACCATGTTGATTAATTTTTCCATGAGCCACAACATATTGTCTACTTAATTGTTTGCAAAGAAGGAATTAAATGTTCCTCTTAGCTGATGGAGATCTTTACAGAGAACTTAAAAGTGTTTCAACTGCAGTTTCGCATAAACAATTATTTGTCTAGCCTGATTCAACTAATTTAATTGAGTGTGGATCATTTCTGTATATGTTGCCCTTCAAGCGCCTTTCGATATAATAATAATGATAACAGAGATTGTGATCTGGCGATTACGCTGGCCTATGGATCACATATTGAAAATGTTGCGATTTGATTGTATGTTGTTTGACGCGCCAAAATTATTCATATAGGTGTAATGTGTAAAAGGATATTTATTTTAAAGCATAAGTTAATCCACATTGTCTCTCCCTGGTTACTAACATCTGAAAATTTTTAGCCCTTGAGATAGAGAACTGAAATATATAGAAAATTATTGGAAAGTTCCCCATCCACAACTTGAAAGATTTATCTAATATACTCACGTTAATTCCTTGTACGTGTTCTGCCTTCCGACTACTTCACCTGTAGGATGTTGTTTTATTTCTGAACAGGGAAACAAATGGGTTAAATATTTTGTAAATCTTTAAAATAATCTCAGCCTGACAGTGACTTCCATACATCAGATCAACTGGACTTTGGTTTAAAAGATCTTCTACACCACCTATATCCCATGAGCCGTTCTTAGTAAATTAGGCAGTCAATTTCTCAATGTCATGTGTTAACTGGTACTGAGCGAATGCTGTGCAGTGGCCTTTATATGACTGGTTCTGATTACAGTTCATACCGAGAGACAAGTGTTCCTTTCTTGTTTTTCGCGACCAATATACACCAATGTAGATCCTAAATCAATATACACGAGCATGCAATAATAAATAAACGAAATATGTGTAATTTCTTGCTTACTAAAACTTTACCGATACATAAATTCCGAATGGATTCAGTAAGATATTTACAATAAAATTCCTCCCCACAATTCTTACTACTGTACATTGTTTGTACGAAACGTGATTCAAACCATTGACAAGATAGTACAAAATGTGAACTTCATTGTTTTCCCACATGTTAAGTCCTGTTACAGAAAAAAAAAATACTAAAATTTAATATTCTTGAAATTCGTACCATGAGGAACACAAATTCTCTGGAAATGAATTCAGCATATCCACAAAATGAACTGTGCAAACTTTGGTATGATGAAATACTAGTACACTTAACAAAAACTGTTGGAACAAAATTTCCGACAAAGTACGGAAAGTCACCACTAAAAAAATCCTAAAGAGTACTCTACACAATATTTTACCTAAAGATTGTTGTTCCATGCATGCAGTTAGATATTGTGGAGACATTGAAACCTATAAACCGGAGCTGTTGTCGTCTATGGAGTTTCAGTCACTATTCGATTGCCATTTGAGGAAGAAAATTATTACCTAAAACGAATTTTTTAGACGAGATAACTTTCCACATCAATAGCATAGTGAAGAAATATAATGTATGGATTTAAGGGTCAGAGGTCCCATAAGTCGTGGTAGATAGCGGGAGAAACAGTGGGAAGGCGAATGTTTCATGTGGGCTCATGCATAATTAAGTTATTCGTTTATTCTTCTCCAGTGAAGACACCGTCACATCAAATACATAAGTTGCAGTTGCTTGTTGTTCCAAATTTTCTAGGATATGATCATAACTTGATTTTTCAGCACGATAAATCATCAACGTATTTGACTTTGGAAGTCCGTGAATATCTTAAAGCAGCATTGGCATGACGTTCCATAAATTAGAATGGACCAACAACGTGGCCTCCATTCTCCCGACAAGACGATACTGGTCTATTTCCATGTAGTTACGTCAAAAAAACTTGCTACATTTTTTCTTTAAAAATATTTTTTGAATTTTGTATAGCTTAATCTCGTGAAGTGGATAGATCGAATGAACCGTACGGGCTTTTCCCTCGTGTGGCTCGGGGAATACCCAGGTTAGGTTGACGTTTGAATCCTTTCCTGTTTATAGCTTAAACTAACGCTCTACCAATTGAACTAATTCAGTTCCAAGAAGTAGATATTGTCTTTCCTTATAGCATTTTTGGATTTCTATTATGTTTGGTAGAAATTATTAAGAAGGTGGTCTTTAAATGTAGTAAGCAACAAAACAGTAGATCCTCTAACAATAATTTTATTCACGACTAGCTTTTTTAGCGTTTTTGAAGAAAATCCTATACATTAATAATCACGTACATGTATGAGCACTTAGATTCATAGAAAATAGCTAATGGAAATAATTGAGGTTTCAAAAACTCGTAAAATGTAACAACAGTGTGATAATGATTTGTTGAGTTTTAACTTATGTGTGGTCTCTTGATATCTTTTCCTCGGGCCGGGATCGAGTGGGCGAAGAATTTGAGAAAATATCACCCCGGTCTCTGACTTATGGTACTATCCCGGCACTCTCCTGGTGAAACTGTAGGAAATCCTCTGAAACTTCTTTCAGGACGGTCGGCCGCAGAGTTCGAACGTTGATGCAAAGTCCGCGACCACGACTTTGCCGACTGAACCACGAGAGCTGGGTAAATTAACATTCGTTTTAATGGAAATGCGTAATTCAATATAATGCCGGTAATGTAAATCAAGGAGATAATACGTTCACAAAAGTAAAAAAGGAACCCAGGTAGCGCTCTGATAGTAGGATAACGTAAGCACAGCCCTGGTTATAATACACTTATCTTGTTTATTGAATTGATTTAAATTAAACTTGTAATTAACATTGAGACGCAAGTCTTGTACTTTGATGCAGAAAAACATCAACTAATTTAAAAATACAACCTTATTTCGAATAACTTCCAGTTAAGTACAAACTTCTGTCGCTAATATAAATATTGACTTTGCTATATTGATAAATTAGCATACGCTTAATTCAACATATAATGAAAACTATATTGTATATTAATTTGTAAATTACTACTCACCTCCATTTACAATGAACGCCCATGGACTAACGTAACTATGACAACTAATTTTACTTGGTACTTATGTACACATTGTTTGAAGAAAATGTGAAGTTGTGTATAATTGTTGCCTTTCAGAAAGCGCGAAATAAAAACATATTAAAAAGTGTCGAAATCACCGTATCTAAGTTTGTAGCGCATTAGCTTCGTATTCAAGAAATCCTGAAGCAGCTACCAGTGCGGCTGACCATCGTGACATGTTATTTCTCAGTTACATCAGGCAAATGCCGGGATTTAACCTTCAATGTTGGCCCCCTCATCAATTTCTTCCCTCATCGTGAACAGCAGCAGCAAGAGTGTGGATAATCTTATGTTTCAATGTGTAATTGTGTAAGATAAAAAAGCTAAGAAGTTCGTAAATATCACATATTTATTGAATTCTTGAGTCCGTCTTTCACAATACAAATAAAGTCAAGAATAATCAATAATCTAAGTGGCGATTGGGATATCAGAGATGAGAAAAACAGGGGATCTAAGAGGCCCTGAACACTACATTGCCTATTGTTTAAGATCAAATTGTGAATGGGAAATATGTGATAAACTAAAGGACAGCAAACGTCCATGCTGAAGTAACTTTTCCATTCCTTATGTGTTATCAATTCATAACATGCAATATGTTGAAGATTTTTTATTGTGAAACATAAAAAATTATTTGTGATATTGAAATAAATTTACACATCTCAATTAATAAATTGTAATTTACGGAAAGCTTTATTTATAGTAGTCATTTCTTTTTATTGTGGTAGTTACTGGTCTAGCACCAGGAGCCTCCCAGGTGGCGAATATGGAAATTCCAACCAGATATGGTGGGTACCGGAAATATTCCGGGGCGAACCAAAACCAGTACTGCTGCCTTGAAGTTAGTAGAGGGATCTACAAAGGCTAGGGGAAGATAAGACCGAACAAAAATACCATGGTGAAGGCAAGCAGCTTCACCATTACCACTCTGAGGCTAAGGATGAATGGCATTGGAGAGGCACAAAGAGGGACAGAGGATGACATTGTGAATGTATGCTTTTACTGCAAGGTCGTAGAGCTGACAACTCTATAACGCTAAAGCATGCCAAGAAATCATAACATATGGTGGTTCATGGATTCTCCTGGGGTAAAATATTCCAGAGGTAAATGAGTCCCTCATTCGGATTTCAGGGCCAGGACTACTTCAGGTGCTCCAAGAACAAGATTAAGAAAGATCTTGGAATTGGAATGTTAAACGTACGAACCTTATACAAAACGTTTGGCGGTACACGAAACCGTACGGGCTGGACATATTAGCGATACAAGAAGTCCGGTTGGAGGGTCAAGATAGTATCTGATAGGGCAAATACACATTCTACTATGGAGGAACACATTCTCACAATTTCGGAACAGGATACCTCATTAAGAACAGCATTCTTCCGGTAGTTCAGAACATAGAGTTCATAAACGAAATACTATCCTACGTTATGACACGCACTCGATGGTGAAACACTTTTTTAATAAGTGTCTATGCACCGACCGATGAGGTTGATAAGATCGACAAAGATATATATTCTACGATGAGCTAGAAAGACTGTTTGACCGATTACCGAAGTATAATTCGAAAATTGTTTATGGTGATTTCAACGCAATGGTAGGGAAGGAAGAAAAATATAGACCTACTATAGGCAAATACAGCCTTTAGTGAAAAAAACAAAACAACAACAATGGAGAAAGACTGATAACTTTCGCGGTTTTGAAAAACCTACTGGTAGATTACGTATTTTGAACACAAAGAAATACACAAAAATTACTGGGTACCTCCGGATTGTAAAGCTCTCAACCAGATCAATCACGTTTAGTTGATAGACGAAGACACACGAACATAATGGAAGTTAGGTCTTGCAGAGCAGCGGAAGGTGACATCGACCATTAATTAACGGTCACAAAACTCAGGGAAAAGTTATGCATCGGGAATAAAGAAAGCAAAGTATCAAAACAACTTAAATTCCAAGTTAAACGATTAAATAATCCGAGCATAAAAGCAGATCACCAACATGAACTCTAAAAGAGGTTCGAAATCTTAAGCGACTCGACTAATAATAAATATGATAATAATAATGAAATTGATGTAAGATGTGGGAGTTAATTCGTAATACAGTGAGTAGTGCAGCGAAGGAACGTGTAGGTGAGAAGAAACAGCAGAAAAACAAACATTGGTTCGATAAAGAATGCCTTAAACTTGATGAGAAACGAAGAGAAGCAAGGCGGAGATGGCTAAGTAATAAAAGCGAAGCAAATACCAACCACTACAGTAACGCGAAACGAAATGCCATACCCGGGTTCAGAAACAAAAAGCGAGAATAACTCACGCACGAGATTCAGAAGATAGAGGAAAACGGGAAGACAAATAACTTATTATATCTATACAAAGGGTTAAACTCGTTAAGGAAAGGTTACCAGCGATCGTTAGGAACAATTACAAATGAATGTGGAGATCTTCAGGCGGTTCCGACTATAAATGTCGATGTGTGGAAATGTTAATTTTACAAACTTCTTAATGTACACAACGGGGAACACACAGAGGAATTTAAAATTTATACCGCAGAACCGTGGATACCCGAACTTAGCAAGATCAAGCTCGAAATATCAATAAATAGATTTAAAAATTTCATATCACCAGAAATAGATAATATTCCAGCAGAATTATTTAAGGTGGGAGGAACGGCACTAATCAATCAACTACATAAATTGATAAGTGCTATATGGAGAAAGGAGGAGCTTCCAAAAGTCTGGAAAATCTGAAATAATTGTTCCGATTTACAAAAAGAGGCGATAAGTCGGACTTTAATAATTATCGAGGAAGCTCGTTACTTCCAACCTGTTACAAAGTATTAAGTAATATTCTGTTAACACGCTTAGGAATATACGTAGATGAAATAATTGGAGATCACCAATGTGGATTTAGAAGAAATAGATACACGTTGGACCAGATTTTGGGCTTGAGACAAATATTGGAGAAGAAATGGGAATACAATGGAAAGGTTCACCAGCTATTCATTGATTTTAAGAAAGCATATGATTATATCAAAAGGGAAAAATTATACAGTATCCTGATACGATTTGGAATTCCGAGAAAACTGGTTCAACTGTAGTGAAGATGTGTCTCAGCGACCCCATAAGCAGATTACTGATAGATAATATGTCAGATAGTTTCAATACCCGCAACGGATTGAATCAAGGCGATGTCTTATCACCACTACTGTTTAACTTTGCGTTAGAATATATAAAAGCGGACCAAATGGTCCTAACATTGAATAGTTTTAATCAACTGTTCGTATACGCAGATGATGTAGATTTAATAGGGACGATATAGATGCACTACAAAGTAACACCGATGTCTTAGTAGAAGCGTGAGAAGAGATAGGTCTGCAGGTAAACATAGAGAAAACAAAATACATGATAACGAACCGAAACACAGAGAATGAAGGAAATAAAAACATAATAATTAAGACTGAAGTCATAGAGAAAGTAAACAAATTTAAATATTTGAGAGTATACGTAAGAAACGAAATTAAGGTCACGGAAGAAATAAAAATTCCTTTAGTATCGGACAACACATGTTTATATTCATGTCCAAAAACTTGTTTCATAGCGATCAATATCAAGGAAATTGAAATTGAAAATATACAGAACGGATATTCTTCCAGTACGAGTATTTGAAAATAAGATCTTGAGAAAGATATATGTTAGAAACGGAACGAGATGACTGAGGAATGAAGGAGACTGCATAATAAAGAACTCACCAGATGTAAGAGAAGACTGTACGATTCACCACATGTAAGAATAATGACATCGCGGCGACTAAGGTGGGCAGGCCATGTAGCTCGGATAGGGGAAAAACGAAGGTTATATTCTATCCTGATTGGAAAGCTGGATGGAAAGAGACCGTTGGGAGGACCGAGTAATCGCTTGGAGGACAACATAAGAAGAGATCTTTGAGAAGTATGTGTTCGTGCAGCAATCTGGCTTGATCTTGCAAAGGATAAAAACTAATTACGAACGTACAGTATATTACTGCGACGATGAACTTGCGAGTTCCGTAAGCCACACGTTAATTAGCTAGCTAGTTAGTCAAATTCGTGATTTTGTCGTAGAGAACAAAACAATTTCCTTAGTCACAAGATTTTTCAGGATTCGAAACTTTGACTGTTTTAAAACAGTCAAACATATGCTTTCCTATATTGCCAACTGACATTGACACAAATTTCTCACAATGGTGGACAAACTTTCGAATGTCTTCTTTGTGGAATAATCAGATTTCAACTCGAATAATTTGTCGATATAAACGCTACCTGGCCATTGTAATCAATTCAATTTTTATTTAAGGCCTTTAAGCAACTTTTAGTTCATGGCCGAATGGATGATGTGTGAGTTGGTGGCATGAAGAAAGTGTGAGGAAACGGAAAAATCCCTAGAAAACCCACGCACATGGTTTTTGTCCACCACAGAGCCTGCATGGCACGAGTCGGGATCAAACCAAGGACCTCACGCACCAGAGGTTAGTGTTCTATCACTGAGCAACTGCGACCCATACAGTTATAATGAAAATAATACTCTTAAAGAATGTGTTGAGCATAAAATGATCAACAATAGACCCTAGATCTCGTGCATGACCTATAGCTACAAGTATGAGCAGTCTTGGGTCTTATTTCAAAAGTTGATTGCGAAAACGCAGATGTATTTTTAAGCTATCTAGGAAAATGAGGAACCATGAAACAGCTTTATTATTACTCTAAACATTGTTACGAAATGTGTAACTTGCATATACTCCACCTTCACCGAAGGTTGCTACAGGCTGCGACCGAACAACCTTTATCGAACTCAAAAAGTAACCACTGTCTGATGTGCTCCTTATCCGTTGCCATTTCACAAACACGATACACTGTCCCTGTCTACTCATCCAGTCACTTCCTGCACCTTGGCTGCTCTAATGTTCCGTCGATTACGTGGCCACCGATTCCCGCATTGACATCTCCATCAAGGGCGCCCATTAGGGGAGCAGGGGGGGGGGGCGCTTGCCCCGCCTAGCCAGAGAAAATTATATATACTGTGCAAGATAGGAAACCAAAATAAAATATTTATTTTTGTAGTATCTATATATGTTTATTTAATTTATTGTCAACACAACAAGCTTTATAGCCCTAATAGTGTATCGATATTTAAAATACTCATTAACAGACATTTTTATTACAATACTTCTAAATGCTTTGGAAAACAGATATATTACATATATCCAATTCGATGGAAGTTCTACATATTTCATTGTAGGTAGTATAGCTGTGGACAAAACTATTGTCGCATGTCGTTAAACATTATTTTCGAAATTCACAAAGATGTCTCTTCCGTGTGTAGTATCTATTAAAGAATATTAATATTAGGTTTAATAGTTCGCCTTGTGTTACAAAAATATCACTCTTCGCGATAAAACGAAAAAACTATTCGACTTTTAATAAATTTTGGGCTTAGCATTTTTTGTTGCCGAAAAATTATTGTTTAGCAAATATCGCCCTCATTTAGCGACAT
>JAGDQP010029298.1:0-23473 GCA_022664845.1 Lepisma saccharinum | reverse complement strand
TGCAAATATAGCCAAATTTCGTATCTCTAGCTCAAACGGTGTCGAAAACTTTTAGATCCGCGATTTTGGATTCATGATGGCGTCTTTGGATACATCATGTAACATTTTCCTAACCTAATAGCGATAATGTACCTTTATGCCAAACTTCATTACTGTAGCTTCAACGGTTTATTGTCTCTTTTCTATACAACAATAGGTTTGGCAGCCATTTTTAATTCAAGATGGTGACTTTTTCAACATTTTGTAATATTTTCCTAAACTATTCGTCATAATACACCTTCATACCAAGTTTCGTGCCTCTAACTCAAACGGTGTGGAAAATGCATTTTTAACGTACGCCATTTTGGATCCAATATGGCGTCTTTGGGTAAATTGTGTAGTATTATGTTGACCTACTATTGATAATGTACCTCTATACGAAATTTCATTTCAATATCCCCATGTAGTTTACGCTGTGTGTTCTATAAAACAATATGTTTAACAGCCATTTTGGATCCAAGATGGCTTCTTTCAACACATCTCGTAATATTTTCGTTGCCTACTGGTGACATTCTACCTTTGTAACCAATTGCTTTTCAATAACCCCAGGCGTTTAGCCTGTATATTCTAAACAACAATGGTTTGGGCGGCCATTTTGTATCTAAGATGGCAGCGTTTCTAACTTTTGATTATATTGTTGTGACTTACACGTGAAGACACAGCTTCAAATAAAATTTCATTTCTCTAGCTCAAACTGTGTCGAAAAATATTTTTGGCGGCCATTTTGAATCCAAGATGGCTACTTTCCCAAAACATTTTATTATTTTCCTAAACTACTAGTTGTGATACACCTTTATGCTAAATTTCGTGTTTCTGACTCAAACGGCGTGGAAAATGCATTTTTAACGTACGCCATTTTGGATCCAAGATGGTGTCTTTGGGTAAATTTGTAATATTATGTTAACCTACTATTGATAATGTACCTCTATAAGGAATTTCATTTTAATTTCCCCAGTAGTTTAGGCTGTGTATTCTATACAACAATGAGTTAAGCAGACATTTTGGATCCAAGATGGCGTCTTTCAACACATCTCGTAATATTTTCGTAACCTACTTGTGATATTCTACCTTTGTACCCAATTGCATTTCAATAACCCCAGGCGTTTAGCCTGTATATTCTAAACAACAATGGTTTGGGCGGCCATTTTGTATCCAAGATGGCGGCGTTTTTAACATTTTATTATATTGTCATGACTTACACGTGAAGACACAGCTTCAAATAAAATTTCATTTCTCTAGCTCAAACGATGTCGAAAATTATTTTTGGCGGCTATTTTGAATCCAAGATGGCGACTTTACCAAAACATTTTATTATTTTCCTAAACTACTACTTGTGATAAAGCTTTATGCTAAATTTCGTGCTTCTACCTCAAAGGTTGTGGAAAATGAAATTTTAAGTCTGCCGTTTTGGATACAAGATGGCGTGTTTGGGTAAATTGTGTAATATTATATTAACCTACTATTGCTAATGTACCAAATTTCAATTCAATAGCCCCAGTAGTTTAAGCTCTCTATTCTTTACAACAATGGGTTTGGCGGCCATTTTGGATCCAAGATGTCGACTTTTACAAAATTTGAAAATATTTTCGTTACCTACTAGCAATAATGTACCATCATTCCAAATTTCAATTTAATAGCCCCAGCCGTTTAGGCTCTATTGTATACAACAATGGGTTTAGCGGCCATTTTGGATCCAAGATGGCGACTTTTCCAAAATGTCGGATATTTCCCGTTACCTACTCATGGTCCTACACCTTCATACCAAATTTGGTGTTTGTAGCTTCAGTAGTTTGGCCTGTGAATTTATATGGATGAGAGTGTAGTATGTGCATTGATGGATTGGACGAAAAATCCTTTGGACTAAATGTCGACTGGACGAAATGTCCTGTGGACGAAAAATCCGTTGGACGAAATGTCTTGTTTACGAAAAATCCGTTGGACCAAAAGTCGATTGGACGAAATGTCTTGTGGACGAAAAGTCGATTGGACGAAAAATCTGTTGGACCAAAAGTCGATTGGACGAAACGTCTTGTGGACGAAAATTCTGTTGGACGAAATGTCTTATGGACGAAAAATCTGTTGGACGAAATGTCTTGTGGGCGAAAAATCCGTTGGACGAAATGTCAATGGACGAAATGTCTATGGACTAAATATCCCTGGACTAAATGTCGTATGGACAAAATGTCTTTGGACGAAACGTCACCCGGCCGATGCAAACTAGATTAATTTTAGTGAACATTTGAATTAAATACTATAGATTTAAACCGTTTAGGGGATCAAATATATGTTGCTGACCCACCCCCAAACAAAAAAAGTTACTTGCACTGCTAATCCCATGGTTTAATCACTTCCTATTTGATAATTGGGAACCAGAATTTCCATTCATTGATAATATTCCATTTTTATGAAAGCAAACAAGATGGCGACAGCCAAACACTTGAGCAGCCTTACTGGTTTCTTATCGTAACAACATGTCAAATGCTACGCTTGTTTTCATAAAAATGGAACATAGTCTCAATGAATGGGAATTTTGATCCCTAATTGACTAATCGAAAAGTGATTAAATCATAGCATAAGTCGTGAGAGTAACTTTGTTTCTGTTTGGGGGTTCAGCAATATTTTTTTATCCTCTATACTGTTTGAGTCTAGTGCTTTTTTTTTTACTGTCTAACGATTTAGCCAAGTCGGTAATACGCTCGACTTCTAACTGAGCCATCCATGTTCAAATCTCGTCGCAGCCGTAGCTTTTTCTTCTTCCCAGTATCGAAACCAGTGTGTTATTGTGTTAATTTAACATAAAAAGTGGCAGTCACGCTGGGACACCGCATTGTGTTGAATTAACACATCTATTTTCTCTGTGTATCGGTTACAATAATTTATCATGTAACTCTTTTCACTTATAATAAAGACATTTTTTTCTGGCATTCAATCAGTCTCGCTAAGTTATGTTCTGGAAGGTATTTTAATTTAAATTTATTTATGACATTCAGCCATCCAAGGCTCAGGTCGGTGTAGGGTAAGGGAAAGGATGCGGAAGGGATTCGGCCAAAGTTGAAGGTACTATTCAGCCATTTGCCTGGTATGACTACAAAATCAAGGGAATATTCGTTGACAAATTTCGTCCCATTTTCATATTCTCTATTACACAGAAGATATAGGATAGTGGAAGTTTCTTTTTTCAATTAAATAACTAATTATATCCAATTTTTAAAATGTGAACTAGAAAGAATATAGAAAGTTCGTAGCTTAGTTGGTAGAGCGCTGGCTTCGCACTAGGGAGGTATCTGAGATCGATACCAGCGCGGGGGGTCGCCTATTCTGAGATACAAGGGGTTGAAGTTCCACATAATCAATTATGTTAGGGTCATTGATATCAAATAATCACTGGGGAGGTGGCGGAGTTCCGATTTCTGTTGTTCGTAACGAAGTTTTACTGGCGTATTTCTCACTTCCAGATAACTGCCGGGATGATACCTGAAAAATACACCCTGGTATTTATACCAATTTGGCAACACATTACCAATAACATTACCTCGCGGCTTCTTTTATTCATTATTCTAATGCAAATTCATTTCCAACGGCATAATTACACTTCCAAGCATCATTTGTTATCTATCGACAAACAACCAATGTGATACGCTAATTGGGTTTCCAGATCATCCCCTTGTACTCGAAAAAGTGGGAAAATCGAATCCAAGTGTATAGGACCATTTTTATTTATTTTGATGTCAATAATCTTTCCCCTTTTTTTCTTCTTCCAGTGTCATTTAAAAAAATACATTATACCAGGTTGGCAACACTGACAAGCTAATAACGTCACCTTTTCATTTGTTACACACTTTCTCTCAGGATACATTCATTTCTATAAACACAATTTAGCTTGTGTGTATTACTTCTGATTTAATGACCGATATTGTTTACTTTACTACTGTACGACGTTCATTCGCCTCCTAGTTGGACACCCTATATATCAGTTGTTGCCGTGCACATTTTTACACCCTGTATATTAATAGGTCTTGTTATTCGTTGTAATATCCATGCAAGATGAATTTAAATTTGATTTATGTCCTTTAGAAATCGAAGACTCAGGCCGGAATAGGGGAGGGGAAAGGATTAGGCAAGGTATAAGCCAGGGCCTATGTTGAAGGTGCCATCCCAGCATTTGTCTGGTGAGATTGAGGGGAAAACCTGGAAAAACCTTAATCAGGATGATCGATCACTGGGATCGAACCCACGACCTCCGAAATGCTACGCCAACGCTCTACCACTGAGCTACGGCGGCTCGGTATCCATACACCATACGCAGTTATTGACGTCACTGCACATTGCAGATACTGTATATACTGCATTGGAAAACCAGCGCCATTCTTTTGTCGAAAAGCCCTGCTTTAGCTTGTTATAACCCTGCCACCACTTTATTACCGTCAGAAAATAATTTCAATTTAGTTCGAAACCTTGGTTGCGTTAATGATTTGATTTGGAGGGCGCGTTATTGCATTGCGGTGCGCTGCATGGTTCCAATATTCGATAGGGATATGATAATACACATTATTATGCTTACGAGTTAAATTAGAAAAGGAAGTAGAGGTTTCTGTTCCCCTATATGCGAGATCAATAAACGTCAATAATAGGTATGAAAGGACCTCGCTTGTGGGTAATACAAACAAAGAGGCCAATCATAGAATAGTTATTTAAAATATAATGACAGGAAATCCATTGTTTTTTCGTTTACTAGATGAGGTTAGTAGTATGGAGCGATGTATTTAATTAAAAACATTTATATTACAAAATTAAAATACCCACATAAATTACATTTATAAACGAAACCACAAAAGAAATCTATGACTTTCAATAATATATTGTTGTTATGAGAAAATTACAACAAAATTTATACCTTTATTTCCGAACTTAAATCCGAAAAAAAAAAGTGGATAAGACGAGCTTTGCAACGTCACGCCAAATGTTTTTAATAAAGGACCTCAAAAAACTTTTGTGTAAGAATTTTTATAATTTTTGTTCTCCATTTGTCCGTTAGCACCTCAATCAAAACAAATAAAAGAGGAAACAATTCAGATCTCAAACTGACGGCTTCGATTTTACCCAACTGTTTTCAGTCTGGTGACGATTGGTCGGGAGATTCAGTTAAGTATTTCATGTTACCAATTACAGATACTGCAGTAGGAATCACTCAGTAGGTTTCAGTGATCGCTCATATGGTTCGTTTATGTCCAAAGAAAAGTTTGTTAATTCACTTTTTGAATATATTCAATGTATGAAAATTACATTTTAAATAATTAAATATCTGTGTTTTTGTAATAAAGATCAGTGTATAAGTATTGTCACCTGCTTTTAATTGTATTAAAAAATTTTGAACCTAGTATTTCGTCTGCAGGATACATACGAGGGTTAAGTCATAAGTCATGGCAACTATTTTTTTTCCTTTCGAATAGGAGATAACAGGACAGATCGAAGATACACGTTGGAAACCTTATGGCATGTACTGTCGAGTGGTCCCACCAAATGGTGTATGTGAGTAGAGATGCATGTCTGAGCATGTCCCGAAGTTCATTTGGGGAGCAACAATGGTCCGGAATGGAGGTCACGAAGAGTGAACAACGTGCGTATGTGAAAGTAGCATTTCTCCGCGGTAGGAATGCAACACAGAGTTACGGGAAGCACTAAGTGCGCGTACCCTACCCTATTGAACAGTGGTGAGGTGGATAGGGGGTTTCAAACGGGGCTGAGTGTCTACTGCCGATCTGCCGCGCAGTGGACGTCCTGTTCGTCACACAACTCTGTGTGGCATTCCTGCCGCGGAGAAATGCTACTTTCACGTACGCACGTTGTTCACTCTTCGTGACCTCCATTCCGGACCACTGTCGCTCACCTACTGAACTTCGGGGCATACTCAGACATGCATCTCTACTCACATACGCCATCTGGTGGGACCACTCGACAGTACATGCCATAAGGTTTCCAACGTGTATCTTCGATCTGTCCTGTTATCTCCCATTCGAAAGAAAAAAAAAGTTATTGTCAGCTACCGCTCTCATTTAGGCCCTATAATTGAAATTAAAAGAAAATATAGTTTATTTTATTAGTTTCTCTCATGCATCCAATAAAATGTACCTTTGAACGCAATTTATTTAACACCTTTAGGCATCTATGGCTTAAGTTGGGATAGGACAGGGGAAGGGTGTAAGAAAGAGTCGGACAGTGTCTAAGTTGAAGGTATCAGCCAGGAATTTCGCTTGTGTGAATGACAAAATCCTTAGTCAGAATACTTGGTGGCTGGTATTGAACCCACGACCTCTAGAATGCGAAGCCAACACTCAACTAACTGAGCTAAGGCCGATTTTTGTCATACATTTTAGAATCATTCAGTGTAGGTAGTAAAGACAGAGAGAAATAGAATAAGCAAGTAATGAAGAAAGAAAATGTTAGTCAAAGAATCGAAACTAAAAAAAAGGAAATTTTCCTTCTATCTTGCTTTATATATACTCGTTGTTGAATATTTATTGGGAAAGATGTGAATTGGTAATGAATCTTGACTAATTTCCTTAAATTACTGCTTGTGCTTTGTCGACTCCGTCTTTTTTTAATGTTCTTCGTGACGTCTTTTCCTTCGTCTTGATTGAATAACATGATTTGAATTAATTTTCACTCATTTTTGCTCTTTCCAGCAAAATTGTTCTAAGAGGACGTTTACAATTTCCTCTCTCTGTTAACTCAATTACGATAAAGAAGTCTAGAACACGAAATCAGGACACAAGGGAAGAAGGAAGAAAAGAAAGAACATTTGAAAATGATTAATAAAGTTTCTTATCTGTCGGCGAAATGATTGTCAGATTTTCTAATGGTGATTTCACACCATCGAACTCTACGTGACGATACTGGAGTGATCGGCTAGTGTCTTAAGATAGACGCCCAACATTTAACCTCGATCGTCCACTTTCAGTTTAAACCAATTAAAGACGAAAATGTCAGTTCTTCTAAGTCAGTTATATACGGCTTGCTATCGCTGTGTGGCTCATTTATTTATTTATGTTCTAATTCTTACGTTACGCATTGTATCGAACTGTACACATTGTAAATAATACGTTTTTACAAAAATTGCGATATAATAAAGAAAGCAGTAACTCGCCGCACAGCAGTAACAAGCGTAAAAAATGTAGAACTGAACATTTGGTGCATATTAGTTTTGACTGAAAGTGGACTATCGAGATAAACTCTCTCCTCCACTTCCTTGCTTCATATATGCATTAGATTTGTAATGGCATTGGTCAGTCCAGTATCACTTTTATATAGAGATCAATCAGTGGTCCTGAGTAAGCCAAACTTTTGTGCGTGCACATATTGATCAGGACTGTCTCTACACCACGAAATCTTCGGTCGTTTCTTTGCTATTCTGTAGTTTAAGACATAAAATAAGTACGCCCGATTAAGTAGACTTATGCTGAACCATGATTTAGGATAATGTAGTGCATATGAAAATTGATGTTTAAGCCTGAGCCTAACTTACTAAGACTAAACTCTGTCTTTGCAATCGGCCCATACTGTAGGAGAAATGGTCTACAAATCTAAAGTGAGTAGAAATGATTCATATAGCCCAGGCCATAGAGTTAGGAATAAAATAGAGAGAACTTTCATGACGTCACATGAAGCCAAATTAACGGTTCAGTAGCAGCCATATTATGTGGCCTAATAAGAGTATCTCTATACCGAGTACTGTGGCTCAGCCGGTGACCTTCCTGAAACGCACATTTCTGTCGTGGGACTATAATGTACAGCACAACACAACTGGGACATTTTCAAGCATTTTACGATTGTCATTCCGGGCGAAACACCAGTATTTTCGTATAACGATAGTTATTTCAGAGGTTTCATCTGACATGTGCGCTTCTCATTAATTACTTTTTCTCTTCCCATAAGAAAGAATGAGAAGGTCCTCTAAATATGGGGCCAGTCAATGTGGTGGAAGTGCCTCGTCCCTTTCGTCTCTTAGATTCACTGTCCTCGTCCAGAAAACAGCCTCAGAGTACCTTTATTCTATTCCTAATTCTATGACCCTTTCTTGTTACCGCCCATACAATTCATTTTATCTTATCTTATCTTATGACCCTTTCTGTCTCAATTTGCAATGTTTCCTGTTCACAGGGTTGCCAGTTCTAACAGCTATAATTACTTTCATTGTATGTAGACATATATTTTCTATTCAGCCAGTTCTTAAATATGTGCCCAAGCAGTATGAAATAGTACCATTTCCGAAATAGTTTCTTTTTTTGGAAAATGAGTGAGAAAGCAATTCAAAATACCCTTTCACAGTATTACTAAAACACTTTCTTTTCTGTATAATGTATTAAAAACTTTATTAAAATAGTTTCGTTTAATTCTCGCGTTTGCACTCATAGGTTCGAACTTGTAATGGGTATGCTTCGGTTGCTAGGTAACGCAATGTTGACTCTTTACGATGCGAAAGAATGTAGTCCACTGCGTTCAGGCACGATGACGGTGATAGGAAATACTTATGATGTTCCCAATTTGTCCCGGATTGCACTATAGCAGGAAGCCGCAGTTAAGGGATGCCACTGCTACGGGAATCCATGGCCCAAACCGTAAAACATACATACAGTATGTTCCAAATAAAATGTGAGAAAATTGCACTGATGTAGGAAGCGCAAGTAAGGCTTTCACTGCACCAGGAATATATCATAAGTAAAAATCTACGTTTCATAAGAATAGAAGGTATGTTTAACGATCATCTGGCTAGGTTTACATACCTGTTCGGGTTATCAAATATTGTTTAATAAACCATTGCAAGCATACACATTATTACTTACACATATGGTTAAATACGTTACCTACTTTACATTCTTCTCTATAAAAGTAATATAGGCATTCAAAATAATTAAACAATATAATTTATCCAATGTTCTTCACACTAAAAGCACTGAAAGTCAATGTAAATAATTGCCGAGCGCGTGAGCCACCTATGTTTCACTTACACAATTAACGAATACATATGCAAACTTTTTCACACAAAATATCAATAGTTCCACATTAGGTTGTATCAAATGTGACTGTGGGCTACACTGTTACAAACTATATCGTTATCTTAAATTTTTGTATGTACTGCGAATGTTAACTATGGCTAATATCCAACGTATTAATTTGTTTACGTCATGCATTTTAGTATCTTTTTTTTTTTCTGAAAAGGGGGCCGTAGACCGAATAAATTTGAGAACACCTAAGTGCTTCAAATTACTGAAAATGTTTTATTATAGTAAGGAAAACTGCATGACGAAATAAATAACATATTGAAGTTTTCTTTTTAAGGCGAATCTTTTCACTTTGGAGAGTAAACTTTTTTCCTAGACCTAGCGTTAGCCATGCAGTTAACCTCTGGTGGAAAAAAGATTGGTTCAGTAACTCAAAAACGTTGCTTCTTCCAAACTGATTTCTTGCAACTTTCTTCCAGCGTAATTAAAATTCTTAATGATGTTAATGAGTATACAGATTTTTCAATAATTAATATCTAATCAACACTGCTTCTTGCTTTCTAGATAGCTAATGAACAAAATATTTTACACCAAAGTAAACTTGTGTGCACAGAAGATAATAACGTGTTGGCGGGCGCAGCATCTCGTCCTCTCTCTCTCTCTCTCTCTCTTTCTCTCTCTCTCTCTTTCTCTCTCCCTCACTCTCACTCTCTCTCGCTGTATCATGCCCTGAGCTAAAGTTTTAGAAGAGCTTTTACGCTTCGAAAGTTTCTTCCATCTTTCAACTCATAAACAAACGTCACGCAGATTCATTACGGGCTGCTTCTCTACACATCTTTAATAATTGTTAAGTAAGCTAACACAGAGTATCTCCCTCCTTGTGCTTGAAATCAGATACAGAAAGTTGGTATGATACAACCTACATAATTATGGCGACCATAAATACCAGATGATATTATGTCCACAAGACTATCTTGTGAGAAATGTTGAATCCCTACTATATACAGGGTGTAACACATTCGAGATACGGGATATCCACCTTCATAAACGATGCATTTTAGTAAAAATGTGTTACTTGATACATAGGTTGAATATTGGGAGTGAAAATTTGTTGACATTGTTTTTTCAGTGTTGCCAAATTGGTATAAAATATTAATTTTCAAGTAGCACTACGTTTGTTTATTAAATATTTGGTATCCTGTGTAGGGTTGCAAACTGTGAATAATACATGAGTATAATAATAATTTTGAACATTTTTTCCCGTATTGTATTCACAGCTTGCAACACTATTCTCTACTCCATATTTGATGTTTACCATCACCTAATAACAGAGAGGCGGGGGGCATACTGGTACAGGGGTGTACATTGGTACAGTGCCGTTATCTGTTAATAATGAAAAATATAAATTATGGGAACTCTGTGGTGAGCAACATTGATGTTCGACTAACAACATACTGGAAGTACGTTGCGGTGAGGCAACTACTTTTTGCTGTGTGTGGATTTCGATGATTTTCGAAAACAAAAGTAAGATTTTACTTTTAGACTCGTAAGCTTCTGAAGAATACGTTTATAGAATTATTAGTAAAGTCATTGTACATACGAATTTGCTCCTCCGATGTTGTTATAATCTACACCTGCCTAGTCCGATTCTTTTCTTTCGTGTATTGAAATTCAAAGGGTTACTTTCTACATAAAAAATAAAACTTAAAAAAAGCTTTTTCTTTTTTTTAAAAAAAAAATAAAACAATTCATACCAAAAAGTAAAAACTAATTTTGTTTTAAAGAAAATTACTTTAAGAAAATTATTTTTATGCATGATTAAAAAGAAAAGCATGTGATGGCACTAAAATGGAAGAATTTTATAAAGTGATCGTATATGAGAGCGCGTCCCGTTGTTTTCTTTTTAGTCATGCAAAAATAATTTTTAAAAGTAATTTTCTTCAAAACAAAATTATTTTAACTTTTTTATACGAATTGTTTTATTTTGTTTTTAAAGAAATGTATGTTTCTTAAAGGTGTTGTTTTTTTTATTATTATTTTCTCGAATTACCTCGTTGTTCGGATATTTTTTCCTTACCTTATCTAATGTTTTGTGACCCAAATTCTAAAGTGTTCTGCAACCAGTCAAACTCAACATCGTTGCAGGCTAGTATTTATTTTAGAATAAAGAAATTCATAGTAAAAAAAAAATATGCCTACAAAATATAAAAATATATAAAAGTAATATTGTATAAAAGTAATATAATATTGTATTCATCATTGTATGACGTCGGAAAATGAGTTAAATTAACGTTGCAAGACTTGAAGACACAGTTGAACCATCATAAGTTAAAGAAAAACCTAAAAAAATTGGAATTGATTTTTTATTTCAATTTACAAAATAACCGACATTTTAGCTAAGCCCGCGTGTTAGTAATAGAGCAAACCAAAAGCATAATACCAATTAAAACACTTGATTTTTACCTTTAACTTGCTTCCGGTTGTCTAAGGATAGAAAACTACCAATTTTAAAAGCATAATCTATAAAACAAATGATTGAAAAAGGATTTTTTTTAAAATAACAAGCTTCTTGAAGATGAACTAAAAAGTAAAATAAAAGCGTGGGTGCTCTTGCTTACCTTATAATATCATCTAAGAGCACCCACGCTTTTATTTTCCGATTCATAAGATTAATTCAATTTATTATTTTTTTTACTTTTTAGTCCATCTTAAAAAGCGTGTTTTCTTTTCTTTAAAATAATATTTTTATGTATTATATTAAATATGGATGAATATTAAACTCCCTGCGATATAGGCAACCCAAATTTCACAAAATAGTTGCGGCGTTGCATGCATTTAAGGATAATTTAGGATTATTTTAATTAATTAATTACAGTTAACTGGATTGTTTTGTCGTATATCTAATGATTGAATATTGTATTGTCATCGGAAGCAAGCAAGTTTACAAAATTTCAAAAAAATCGGATGATGGGAAGTGAGTTTAAAATCGATTACAAAATTTGTACCGAACAGACAGACAAGAAGGCGAGTTAATAAAAACGTGTTAATAAAATGGATGTGTGTGTAATGTATGTTCCAGCATAATTCTGGAACGTCTGTAGCAATTTAAACTAAACTTGGTACACATATCACTTACAATGTGGAAAATAATATTGTGGGGATAAGACACCCTAGTATCCCTAAGGGAGTGACACAAAAATGGTGCAATCAGTTAATGGTTCGTGATTTACGGATATATCCTTTTCGGCTGAGCAACCCACACCACAATGTAGTTTGTCGGGTTGACTACCTCCAAGTGGGCAAATTTGAAATTACTATCAATTCAGTAACGGATATCTTAGTTTTCTACTCGACACCCTGCAGGGGCTGAGGAGGCGAAAAACCTCTGGACGAGCGGGAAATCAAATAGTAAAGCATAATTTTAAAGAAAAGAGCATACAAGCATAATATAAATTATAAAGCATAATAATTTTAATTATTTATTTTAATTTATTTCTACTACCAAAATAGTACACAACTGTTGAAACAAACTTAATTGTTTTGTTTGTAGGTAGCCCATAGTTCATCTGCCCCTGCAGGGGGCACATTAGTACAGTTTGGATCCCTTCTTAAAAAATTAAATTACTTAAGATAGGCAAAGGTTGAGGAAACAGTTGTGCCATAAAATTAGGCAGAGGATCATTCTTTAAATGGAATATGGAAAGATGTTGCAGCAACTGATAACACGGTTTTAAATTCTTCATTTTGTAGAAATCGTACTAATGTGCCCCCCTCTCCCTTATGTAATAATCAGCGCAGTGTCATTTAAAAAAAATAAACGTTATACAACGTTGGCAACACTGCCCATACACTGACAATTCAACTTTTAATTTACATTCTCCTGTCACAAATCGACATCGAATAACATATTTTTACTTGCATGTATCATTTAAGATTTATCGATAGATATACATTTTATTTGGTATTGTAAGAAGTGTGATTTTGAGTTCTAAGTTGGGCCTCCTGTATTTGATAACAAAGCGATATTAACAAAACCTTCTTATGATTTTTTTTCTATTTTCGACTCATGTATTCATCTGCCATGTTCGTCCTGTATGTTACGGTACTGTTTATAACAAGCGTCCATGTTGTTGGAACCAACGTTTGGGGTTGATCTCGCTCCGGCCCAGTGCGATTTTACATTCACACCGTCCAGCTCGATCTGAACCTGACAGAAAATCGGAAACGCCTGGTCCAACCAGCGGTCATAAAAGTATGTGTCGAATCGAATTACTCACTTTTTCAGCCGCCCCAGTCTGATTTTCGGTCAGCCTCGAATCGAGCAGGACACTGTGAATGTATAAGCTCCAAGTCGGGCACAATTGTAGGGCTCTCGTTGAAACTAGCAGCTCCGTCTTACATATGTGAACAATATGTGACCAATTATATGTGCATCAGTCTGTGTTCTGAATGGAAACGTGTGTATGGTACAGGAGATCTAACTGATTTTGGATCGTGCATGATCGTAGGTGTCCGATTGTAGAAATTAACATTTCAAGCACTGCGACACTAAATGTCACTTTGGAGATTTACAGATCCATGACTGAATGGGATAATGAGAAAGAAATCTTTCAGTAGAAAATTCCGGATCGAAAAGTGATGGTGGATGGAGAGGACAGAGGCGACTCAGTAGTATTGTCCAGGTAAACAGGACAGTCACAAGTTCATAACATGAGAAATAGCAGATTCCTTAACACGGAAATATTGTGTCACAGCACACGGTTCATCCCATATTAATATGGATAGTTTATTCAAGCGGACGCAACGGTCAACCAACCTGAGTTTCCAGCTCAACAGTTTGCCAAGAACTATCGAAACTGCACCGTTGATCAGTGACCAAGGTTTCATTACACCATGCTGACTGGAGGATCAGCATGTAGCGAAAGCGTCCATTGACCCAAAATATTACATAACGAAGCTATTGTGTAATTGTGACAGTATAATGTGTACAGACTTTTCTACAGGGATAAATTGGGAGTTCTCATACCCAGATACAGATATCTAGTCACCAGAGGATACCTCTTTGGAAACCTCTTACACTTGTTTATGCAACTGATGTTTCCGGATTCCAGCGTGATTTCAGAAGCATAAAAGTGAGTTCATATGACTGCATTGATCACCCTGTTTCCTTTGATAAATCTCAAATTGAGAACCTAAGTTATGAAGTGAAACTGGTTGTTTGAGCGAATCATCGTTTCAAGGCACTATCCTATCTGTGTAGCATATCATTCCTCTGGAGCGCTATTAGGGACTACTTGCATTATTGGGACGTAGAAACGGTGCTGTTGTGGCCTTAAATGGAGGCGCGGCAAAGTATTTTATTAATGAACTTTAGCCATCTATGGTTTTAGCCGGGAGAGGGTGGGGAAAGGATGTTGCAAGTAGTCTGCCAGGGACTAGTTTTGTAGGTACCATTCTGGCATTTCCCTGAAGTGACTGAGTAAAACCCCTGGAATATGGATAGGCGGCCACTGGGATCGTTCTGAGGATTTTCCGATTGCTAAGCCAACGCTCTAACAACTAAACTACGCCCGCTCGGTATAATAAAGCAATACTACAATAATTCTTCATTATTCTTCCACATTTGGAGCTATTATTATTATCTGCAGCATAGACCATAGTGGTTGTCTTGTCCTCGCGCCATGAACTTTTATAGATGATGTTCTTTTTTCCCCCTTAATTTTAAATTCACATATTTCGTTCTCATACACCACTTGCCCCTTACTTTAATACTAATAACAATTATTATTATTATCTTATCAGAGCAAAAACATCAGAGATGCAAAAAGTTCAGCCAAGTTCGTCAACCCTAAAAATTGTTGAAATGGAGGATGGATGAGCCAAGTTCTTTGGCGACAGCATGTAAGAAGAACACTGGAAGTTGGCGCGAGGTAGCAAGGTTGATGATCTTCAAACCATAAGGCTGGTGGCGGCTCTGAAACCCACCACCCCTACACTGTCTTTCTCTTTCATGACCATTATATATATATATATATAATCATATTCAGCCGTTTTCTATCCACTGCTGGATGAAGGCCTCCCCCTTTTCTTTCCACATATCTCGGTCTGCTGATATCCTCATCCATGTAGCTCCTGAAAAACGCTTGATTTCATCTACCCATCTTACATTTGGACGTCGTCTCGGTCGTTTCTTTTCTCTAATCCACTGTAGTACATTTGTCGTCCACCTTCCATCTGTTCGTCATATATATATATACTCTCTTCGCTGGGGTCGCTGCACCCAGACCCTCGTGGCGGGCTGCGCCCTCTTTATCGTAACCAGACTTTCCGGGCGACCTCGCCCTCATGGTGCAGATCTGCCTCCATAACCCCCGGGTAGCAGTGACCCCATAAGGGAGGTTTGCCCCATTTACTGTAACCTACTCGTGATGGTACACCTTCATACCAAATGCCGTTTATATAGTTTTAGTAATTTGGAAAATGGGTGTTTGGTCGGCCATTTTGGAATAAAAATGGCGACTTTCTTAACCTTTTTCTTATATTGTCGTGGCCTACTCGTGATGATATACCTTCATACCAAATTTCATTTCTCTAGCTCGAACGACTGTTTCAAAATGTCGACATTTTTCCTTTACCTACTTATCATTATCCATCTTCATGGCCAATTTCTTGTTTCTAGCTTATTGCGAACGTCCTAAACAATATGATGAGTAAAATAATCAGTGAGCCTAAAATACGCAGATTTCAGGGGTCCACAACTTGAATATGCTACGATTATCAAATGTTGTACACCTGCATATGTTTGCCACATCTCCTTAACTTTAAAAAGCTCATATTCCTATCTTTAACATCTTTCCTCTTATGGGGCCTCGAAATCGCCGATTTCGACTTAAACACTTGTTCCTGTATAACAAGCTTTTGGCAGTGCTGACGTTATGTGACGCAGAACTTTGCTGCGTACACTGCCATGCATATTTATTAGTATAATTAATAACAATAATAAAACAAAAGTCTTTAAAATCGTGCTAATCTCTTTCTAATAACCTAATTTATACACGACAATACTATAGAAGACCATTAGTTCAAAGCCAGGAGAAAAATCTCCGAAATGCTTCCTCTATTCTTTATCGCATTGGTGAAATGAGATATATAAAACATCTTTCCTCTGTCTCTCTTATCCTTTCATATCCTTTGAGAGAGAGAAGAATAAGAAGAAAAGAGGGAAGAAAGACGACGATTTGAAGAAGTCTATACAGTCTCGCATTCTGCAAGGCACAATGACAATGAGGTCAATTTGAGAGAGAGAGTGTCCCTGACAATCTGAACGTGAGCCAAAGCCTTGCCGAATAAATGGTGCAGTCTTCAATGACCCAAGCATGTCGCGGCTTTTCTCTTTTAAAAAAGTCTCCTTCGCGACGAAGGGCGACGCGGATATCGCCTTCAGTTTTCTGGCCAAGAAAGCTTTCCCTCCAAAAATGTTATCTACAACCCCGCAAAAGAGCCTTGTTTTATACCGTCACCTGATACGATCCTCCGGAAACAAACGATTCATGGCGAAGAAGCTAGTCCACCCTCTCTTAAAGCAAAGAATAAATTGCCTAACATTACTGTCTTTTTGCTGGATGGTTGGTTGTTGCTAAAAGATTTAGAAGAAAGAGTTTCTTGTAGCCATAACGGTTTAAGATATGGTCGTGTAAGGAGAAATTTCGAAGGAAAATTGATGTTCTTCTTTAATGGGCCCATCTTCCGGTACAAAGATTTCCAGAAACTACTAAAGAGGGCTCTGATTGAAATGATTACTCCGCAAGAAGTGTAAGTGAGTATGAATTACAAGGCATCAAGAAACACATTAAATCCAATCTGAGGAGACATTTCAAACACCATATATTCAATATAAACCTTGCTCCTGGTGAATAATGGTGGCTAAAATGGATCACACTGAAGTAGAAGTCTCCATTCCAGTTTATGTCCAAAAATTTGCTTTTCCTTCTCAAGTCAAGTAAAAGTCATACATGAAACTTTTTATTGTAACCGCTTTTCAAACTCATTAATATAACATTCATTCTTTGTACTTTTAATAAATTCAAATTAGAGACTGCAGAAATCCAACCGAAAATGCCCAATTTCTGAACTATATTTTCGTCTAGTTCCAGAATAGCACTCATGAATAAGGTGACAATAGACCACAAAAGTCTTCTGTCAGATCCGGTTGGTTGTCATGGTAACCCGCCATGTTCAAGTCTAAACAACAGTGGTTGGTTTATGTAGTTTCTTCGATAATAATAATTCATCATGGGTATGTGCTTCGTACCAGATTGCAAACGTTACAATGAGAGAGAGGCATGTCGCTTTAAAAGGATGAAAACCAGAAAAAGAAAAAAAAATCAGCCATTACTTCCACAAGTTACTGTCTACGTTCCTACCATCTAACTTACTTGACTGTTCACTGTTGTTTAGACTTAACCCCCGCCGCTGCTATGGCAACCAACCGGATATGGCGCCAAGCCTTTAGTCCTCCATACCCCGATATTTTAACTAAGCACTGTGAAGGCGACGAGTGTTAAGGCCCCCACACACATTCCGGAAATCCTCAAAGGAGAAACTGTACAGTTATTCCGCTCGGATTGCCGGAACGTGTGTGGGCAAAAGCTGCGCAGTTTTAACTGTAAAGTTTTTCCTTTGAGGATTTCCTCTTCCGATCGATAAACCCCGTGCCCACACACGTTTTAGGAAATCCTGAGAAGAATGACTGTACAGTTAAAACTGAACTATGTAGTTTTTCCGGATCGATTTTCGCTTCGATCATTTCGGCCTGTACAGTTAAAACTCCGCAGTTTTGCACACACACGTTCAGGAAATCCGGAGAGAAAAAACTGTACAGTTTTTTTCCTTGAGGATTTCCTGAACGTGTGTGTGCATGGGGATTTTTCGATCAAATGAGGAAATCCTCAAAGGAATAACTGTACACTTTTTCCTTGAGGATTACTGTAACATGTGTGGCCTGCTTAGAAATCTGAATGAATTTTTTCCAGAATCTTCCACAGTACTAGACTAATGAAAAGGTTATTACAGTCTTAAAAGGCAGAAAATTTATTAAACTATAGCGCAAACCTTAGAAATAATAATAATTATTACCATTTTATCGAGGTTACGCTAGCTGACGGTAGGTGACGCTGTGATTTAGTTATATCCTGCTCCCTAGTGAGAATAAGAGGAACTCATTGGATCTAGCTAAATCATTATATGTAAAAGTAAATAATTGATTGATTGATTGTTCTGCAAAGGCTCTTAAACCGTTCAATCTACCTCCTACAAACTTGTCAGTGTTGCCACCTTGTTGCAAAATTCAAGTTTTTCAAAAACTTTTTATGCTATTCAATGTATCTGCACCAAACTAAGCACAATTATTACTCGATGCCCCTAGAGAAACGACCGTGAGTGGCTCCTGAACCCCTGACCCCTATTACAAGTGTTTCCAACTTATTATAAGATTCACTTTTCGCAAAAGGCGTTACATGACCAAATTTGGAATGAATACTCCTCAGAACCCCACAGATAAGACTGTTAGAGTCCCAGCCCCAAACTACCCCAGTTGTCAGTGTTTTCAACCCTATTCACAAAGACTTCTAAAGCGTTCAAATGAACATAACAAACTTTGGCATATATACCAGAGCTGAAACCGGGTCACTTTTGCTGACCCGGTCTGACCCAAACATAGGTGTACCGGCGACCTGATGACTTGGTCCTAAACTTGACCCAATTGACCCGATCTGAGAAACATAATCAAAAGAGAATTTCGACGTCGTATTTTTCGTTTTCTGGGGTAACATCTTCGGTCCTGGTCTCCCGTGAAAGAAACACTGTTCAAACGGAAGGAGATAATTAAAAACTCTATTTTGTCCTCCGGGTTACCGGGTCTAAATCGAGTCACTAAACCTCCAAAGCATCCCCATTGTCAATTAACGGTCAGTTCTACAATCGACCGCTGAACTTCTAGTGAGCGCTACGTTGAGACTAAGTCTGATTTTGGCCAATGAGAGTACGCAAAATGAGAGTTGGCCTCAACTTAGCGCTGAGTAGAAGTTTAGCGGTCGATTGTAGAACTGACCCTCAGATCACCACCATTAATAATAATAATAATAATAATAATCTAATCTTATTTGTGGACTCAATAAGGAGCAATGAATAAAAGCCAGTCACAAGTATGAATGATGACTTCCCCAGCAAGCACTCTTTCAGGGAAATAAACTGAAAAGATAACGAGCAGAGCTATAGTGAAGAGACCATTCATCCATTTACCTCCTGTAAAAGGAAAATCCCGAAATACCTTAGTCACAATGGTTGGCAGTAAAAAACTAAAAGTTGTGTCTCCCGCAGTGGCTATCCAGAAAGCCAGATCGTAACCACTAGAGCATTAGGACTGGATGATGATGATGATGATGATTGATAGATTATCTCGTCTAATTATTAATGGCAGCGTTACTTTGTTAGTTTATTAATTGCCATTGAAAAATTTATAACTTTGAGCACGAATCAGTTTTCGTGGGGGAGAAGTGCATCGTAAAATCAAATGGGGTAAAAAAATTTCCCACGAGATAGTTTTGTGTATATGCGCATACTTAATTGTGACGTCATTTCAGCACTGACCTAGTTATGTTTGAAACTCAAAATCAGTGGCAATCTCAGAGACTGCTTGTGTACGCTTCAATCAACAGCGACAAAATAGTTCACCCTATTATAAAGGGTAATTCGCAAACATTAAACCTAATTGCCCTGCTTTTTAACCAACAGGGTCAATTTTGTGTGTGTGCGTCTCATATATAGATATCATGTGACGTAGTATAATAGCTGTCAATTGTTCTCAGAGACGTTGTCTGCTGGTAAATTTAACTCTGTCAACTGCTACACATACAAGATGGCTAAAAATTGTTCCATGAATAAATATGAAGAATCTGCTTCGTTTCATTTATTTCATTGTTTCTTCAATATATTACGCTTCTGATTTAGGTTGATATATCAAACTGAGCTTTATGTTATTTTATTTTTATTTGTTAAATTTTATTTATGGCCTTTAGGCATCTAGCACTCAGGCTGGGATAGGGGAGGGGCAAGAATTCGGGAAGGGTTTGGCCAGGGCCTATGTGGAAAATGCCATCCCGGCATTTGCTGGACGAGACTGAGGAAAAACACCTGGGAAAACCTCAGTCAGGATGATCGACCGCTGGGATTGAACCCACGACCTGCAGACCTGGTACGCCAACGCTCTACCACTGAACTACGGCAGCTCGGTTTACGTTCTTTATAAAACAGTATTTCATATAAGTAGAGTATGGATAGATATGCACCAAGAAACGTCAAAATATACATGAAACTATGCACTTAAATTCGCAATAAAAAAAACCTAAAATATGCAATAACAAATTCCGCCATTAAATGATTAAATTTATTGCATGTAAAACGTGAATCAGTTACAATGGCATAAGATATTGATGTATGTAAAAAATTAACATAGAACTCGACGTCTAAAACAAGAATTGGACTCAATTTGACATGTAATACAAGAAACTGGTATTTAGTATACGAAAACTAATACACTGAATACACAAATAAACTATTACCTATATTTACAATGAAACAACATTTGGGCTGCAAAATGAAGTTACAGATCTTTAGAATTCCAATACACAACTATGTATTTTCCATAATTTTCTGACATTTTTTTTTCGCCTGTCACTTAACACATTATTGTACACGGAAAATGTTCTTTCAGTCTCACAACTTGTTCGAAAGCAATAGTTTAATGCAAAAATGTCCCTTGCTGAAAAATGTGGAAAGCCTTGGTTCCCTTTTCCTTGAAGCACCTAACTAACATCCGATACAAATTTTAATCCAGATTTTTTTCTTGTAACAATTGATTCTACCTTTTTTTCTTCTAATTTTCCCATTAGTTCCAACCCTGGCGTTAGGGTAAGGTGATCACCCGTCCCGACCACCGTCCTGCAAAGTCTCGCGTCCAGAACAACAGTCGATTTGTCCCGCAAAATGCTGTCAAACCTACCTTTCTTCTCCGCGAGAAAGAAATATTACAGGCTTGCAAAATGGAACAAAAAATACTCATTCAAGTTGCAAAATTAAGGATGGGGAACTTTCCCCCCACCTACCCAATCCCCCACACACAAAGCACTAAACTCGCACTCACTAATGTTGGTTTCTGATATTGTGTCGTAAATTTACGATTCATGTAGTGTTTCCGTGTACACATGCAAATAAACTTTTCTTATTCGTATTTTTTTAAGATTTTTTTTTTTTTTTTTTTACAAAACCTGAGAATTTTCAAAATACAATATGAAGTTTCATCGCAACTAATATCCCGCAATTCTTGATGGTGTGTCCCGCAATTTCAACGAGAAAAGGTGGTCACCCTAGAATAGGGTGAAGTTAAAAATTATACCCTTATGTAAAGAAAGTTTCGACTTAAAAAGTAGAAAATGTACAATCGTTAATTGACTAATGCATTTGTATGCATCAATGTTAAATACGGTATATGCTCTAACCTTAAAAATATGCGCGATATGTTCCAAAAAGCTGCACCATTTTACCCCAAAACATGTAGAACGCATGTTTTTAACAGAGGATATCGATATACCCTTGTAAATATAACATGTAAATATGCTAAAATCCTAACTACACATATAACATGTTCCATTTGAAAATACGGTGTAATTGTTGCTAAAATAAACCTCATCGATGGCACTCAAAATGTCCGAAGCAAAATCTCCAAAGTCACAAATGTCCAAAGCATAAATGTCTGAAGTAAAAATTGTCCAAAAAAAAAATTTCTAAAATAAAAAAAAAAAATTGTTCGAAAAATATATTCCAAAGTTGAAAATGACCAAAGAAAAAAAATATCCAAATGGAAAATTGTCCAAAGCAAAAATTTCCAGAACAAAATGCACCAAAAGCCAAACTGTCGAAATTAAAAAATGTCCAAACATCAAAATGCCCAAAGTGTAAAATGTCCCAAACAAAAATGACCAACGCAAAGATGTCCAAACGCCTAAATCTCGAATTTTTGCTTTGGACATTTTTTTTTACTTTTGACAGTATGACCTGGAACGACCTCATCAGAGGTTCTTTTTGGTTGGATCACTACTTACGGCCCTTTCACACATAACGATATTATCCTCGTCGTATGGCAACAACCGATATCGCATCAACCAAAATGTAGTGTGCTTATAGGGGACATTTTTACATGTATACGATACGGTACGACAATTTGCATGAGACAACTTCGTGAGATACCGGAACGATATACAATATGGTATATCCAGGATAAAAATGGTACCAAATAGTATATTTTAAGACAAATCGTATAATGCCGTGCATTAATCCGACACATAGTCAATTTGAAAATTAAAGCCTGTAAATGAAGTGTACTTGTGGCTTTTTTCGTTGCTTCTAATAATGGCAGAGAGAGTTAACTATGATGTGTCTTCGTTAATAATTGAATTTATTAAAAGCCGGTCAGTAATAGGAAACATAACACGTAAGTTGCAGGGATTCAATATGGCGTACACATGCTTTGAAATTAGTTCTCTCTACTGAACGTTGTCCACAATACTGGTGACTCCATCTATTGGCTTCTGTTTAAAACACTATACATATTCTACACGCACAACTAACGCTATCTGTCGGATTTAACATGTATTATAACAAATACAGCGAATAAGCTGTATATGTTCATAGGTTATATTGGGTCTTCGTTTCTTACATAAGAAGAAAATGCTAAAAAGACTTGTGAATATTTTGATGATGAATTCCATCAGTTTCACAAAACAAAACAGAAAAACACGTTCAGACAAGGAAACATAATGAGTGCATTATTATTCTACTAGTGATATGAACGGGTGAAGTCTGAAAGTTCCTTTCGGTCCAAAAACGTTTCAGGAAGTTTGATTTTTCTTTTTAGCCGAGAAACTTTCACGATTTAGAAACTTTTCAGCGGTTCAAAGAACGCTGAATATGACGTCTATGGCAGAGCTACCTAGCGGATGGATTGAAAATCACGTGCTCTGAACAAAAACCCATTAGTTTTAGCGCAGCCAGAAATGGGGAAGCGTGATAAGTCTCTCTATTATGAGGTATATGGTGAAACGGACCGTGAAGTGAACTGGGAAGGAGCAACAGTAGTAGAACATGAATGTAGGCAGTTGGTTAGAAAGTGAAAAGAAGTGAAAGGGGTAAGAGAAAAGGTTATGAACTAGAACAGTGGATACAGTATTAATGAAGAGTGGAAGAACATTTTGAAACAGGAAGCAAGGAGGAGAAAAAGAGAAAAATATGAGGACACTAACCAACAATTCTTGTGGTAGTTACTTTGATAGTGTTAATTTTTATTTATTTATTTATATTTAAAACTTTTATTTGTATATTTA
>JAGDQP010029297.1:1402-22137 GCA_022664845.1 Lepisma saccharinum | reverse complement strand
ACATAACAAGAATACTGACTGAATGTTGTAGTTTATCAAACAGATTTATGTGGTAGGTATTGTAATTAAGGCTTTTAACAACTTTCAAGTTATGAAATTAATTTATTCGTGTTAAGTTTACGGCTCGTACGTCGTGGCGAAGGAACTCCACAGACGAATAGTTGTAAGAAATAATGCACTGAGGTAGGTCCCTGCGGAACAAAAACTGCATTTATATAATGCTCTTGGCAAGCAACAATTATATGACTGTATCGTAGTATAGTTGCTTAATTGTATATTCATTGTTGCAGTATCAAATGTAATGTTGTGGATAGCAAAATAATAATGCACTTACATATCACGTTTCTGTAGATAACGTTGCAGACTGTATTCAGAAACTAATCATTTATTAGCAGATATGGTATTTATTTCCATAGGCTTGTTGACTTGTGCAGCTTTTCAACACATTCTCATCTAATGTGATGCAGGAATATTCATCCCTCAACCACGACAGTAATACCAAAAATCTGATATCTTCTTTCGCTTAGATTAGGAACTCGACTGTTGGACACTTCACAAAGTATATAACATACACACGCTATCTGTCTTACTATTCAGTATTAAACGTATTATACACGTATAACAGGCTGCATCGTTATACACGGGAGAAATATATACACGAATGTGTTCCTTTACTGCTTCTAGAATTTCGCGCTCGCAGTCATTTCAACACACTCTATTTACGTTCATAATTAAGTTAAAAATGGTTCTTACTCTTCAGCTTAGTGTCACTGTAGGAAATTTTCATCAACATTTGATCTAGTTTTCTGAATCCACGACTGGGAGCTTATTTGATCTGTCCCACTACAGATGTCTCGTTCACCTGCCCATGATTCTCTGAAGTAACACCTCATATTTCTGCATCTGTCGTACAGTTACGCCATAATGTTCATTTTAATGGATAATTCTGCACATACATTCTTGTATCTGGATTGTCCTTTTTTTTTTTATGGTATGACGCTGATCTGCCAATTACAATTAAAAACGTTCATCACGATAATAAGATTGACTACATATCCTTGCTAAAACTATTTTTTTTTAAAATAAGCTTTACTTCAAATTATCCAATGACAAATTAGGAATTGAATTTATTTATGACTTTCAGGCATCTCAGGCTCAAGCAGGGCAAATTACAAAGAAAAAAAAATCCAGTGTGATTCCATAACATTCATCTGTAATTCAATATGTTATCCCCGATCCAATGAGATATTTAGTATTATTGGGGGCAAGTTGACTCAGTTACGTCACAACGCCACGACTACTTTCAAGCACTCAACCAATATTACTAGGACAAGGCACCAGTACAACCATATAACAATCTAAAAATAAAATAAATACACGTCCGACTTAGATATATTATTAGGAGCTTTGACATTCATACCTGCTCTTTCGTATTAGTGATGGCTGCTGCCTGCAAAAACCGTATTTGGCACACTGAAAACTCAAAATTAACAGTGTGAATATCTCTTTACATACAGTCAATGGACTGTTTTAGTATTGTGTACAGGACATTAACAAAGCAATGATGATGATGATCGTATCATATGTGTTTGATCGTATATATGTTTTACCCCAATGCGCCGGTACATGGCATAATACACACACACACACACACCTAATCACATCTTTTTAACTAATTTCATACACAACTGACCTGGATCATGCCACACGAAAACCGATTAATGGAATAGTAACATACCAATTGTACGCATCCGAGGCTGAGATGAGTCTCCCGTTATTCAGAGTGATTTGAAAATCAGCGCATGGGGAAAAGGGGTTACATCTTCATCAGTTTGTGAGGTGTATGTCTTTATTTTTCGCAATATGATCCTCTTCTTGAATATTTAGCTCGTTTGTTAGATGTTAAACAAAGCAATCTTTACATAAAACAATGTTAAAATATAATAACACTGTTTCTTCTCATCGGATAATGCCTTCAAGTTTCCAAACAGATCTCTCGCTTTCTTTCCGCAGGTCACTTTGAGATGTGTGCTTCAACTTTCACACACACTAGAAATGGGATAAGTGCTTCTTCGCCAACACTTACACATAAAAAAAAAAAAGCTTGAATCTGCTCGAAACATCACACTTCAATGTCAAGATTCACTAGAGGGTCCGCTAAAGCAAGCTTCAACAAGGTCTTCTTTACTCGAAGCGCAGGGAGACGAACGTTGGGATTTTGATGCCAACACTCCTTCATTAACTTAGCCATTCCACATAAGGTCTGGAAGAAACATATAATCAAGTTACTTTTTTTTTTCATCATTTGCCAACTACAGACAGCGAATTAAGTACACTCAGTGACATTTAATGTCATGAAATGGTGCAAGTTAATTGTTATTATCAAATAATTTCTTTTTTAACTTTATTTCTTGACCCGCCAGACGGAGACACAAAAGTAATCATTACTAATTCTACAACTATAACTACATCGATCCTGACTTTTTTTTTCCCTCAGTCACACCAGACAAATGCCGGGATGGCACCGTCAACATAGGCCCTGGCCGACCCCTTCCCGAATCCTTTCCCCTCCCCTATCCCGACCTGAGCCTTAGATGCCTAACGACCATAATTCAAATACCACAAAAACTATAACTACACATATTATTGCTCCTACGTAAACTGCTTTTATTGCTGTTCCACTAAATTTGAATTTATTTAAGGCCTCTTGGTATCTTAGGCTCAGAGCGGGATGGGTTAGGTATCGTCTAAGGCCTTTCTGAAAGTACTATCACGGCATTCGCCAGGTGAAACAGAGAAACCTGGAAAGCCTCAGTCAGTATGGTCGGCCGTGGGGTTCGAAATCCACGAGGTTACCGTCTGGCCCACGAGGGGTGGGTTACTACACACAAACGCCTCGCTCTTCACACATTGTGAGCAAGATCTTTTGTAAACTTTTGAAGTGGTTAATTAGTATCACTGAAATTTCCTAAAAGAGAACAGTGGTAGCAGAACTACGCAATGCATTTACATATAGGTATAAACAACTTAAAAACAATGAGAAGTAACAACATTGTGAATACCAAAATCCTGTTGAAGCAAGTAAAAAATAACGCTGATATTAATAAAGAAAATTGGATCACTAGGTTTAGATTCTACTTGGTGTGTGTGTGTGTGTGAACTTGTGCAAAATTTGAGTGCTTTCTTTCGGTTGGAATGTAACATATAAAAGCCAGTCCCTGTAGCACTCCAACTACATTTTCTGCCTTTTTTTTTTTATTATTATTATTATTATTTTAATAATCACATTCTTTGCTCGTTGAGTTTCGTTTAGACCACAATTTCAAATACTTGGGAGATCTGCTTCTGAGACATTTATCTGATTAATTTTAAAAGTCTGTCAAAATAATAAAGAAATAATAATAATAATAATAAAAGTTGACAGAGGGCGCTACTGTCCAATATCTTTTCGCTCTGCGATCAAAGCTCCTCTTACGAAGGACGTTCCTCAACAATAGGGTTCTCGGGTCTTTTAAATGAAAGAAAAAAGCGGGACGTTTGTAGCAATGTAAAAAGAACTTGCTTTTCTTTAACACAAGCACAAGCTAACGGAGATCTCTGGAGGCTTCTGGTCTCCGGATACTACTAAGGCATCTACCCTTTGGGGTGCTATGATAATAGACTAGATGTGCTGCGACGAAAAAAAAAAACCCGCTGTGAACCCCCTGACATGGTGTAAAAGAAAACGAACTAGAAACTCTGTCAAAATGGACAGCATGAGCCCTTAACTCCTAAATGCCGAGTCGTGGTTCACACACTCTTCGCCACTAGACTACGGACTGTTCTATTTGTTAACTAGAAACAGGTACAGCTGTGGACAAAAAGTATTAACGCATGTCTTCAATATTTCACAAAATTCTATGTACAACATCTTCTAACTAAAAATTTAAATCAGGATTAATAGTTCCCATTGTGTTACAAAAGTATCTCTCTCCAAGATAAAACGAAGTGACTATACAACTCGGTAGATTTCTATACAGATTTTTTTGTCGACGGAAAATTATATTTTTGCAAATATTGCCCTCGTTTAACTCCGTATCAGAACAATATTTTCCTCAAAAGTGTGTCATGTGATTGCGCATATGCCTGCAAGTCAACAAATTTATACGATATTTTTAATCAATTATTTTTTTTAAACAAGTCAGTTATAGACATGGGACAAAACTTTTGCCCATAGCTGTATATGTACGTAGAAAAATGTTCAACGAAATTTTGAAAAATAAAATAAAGTACTTTTGTAACTTACAGAATTGATACGTGATACAAAGTTCCGCATGATGCTGTACACGATCAACTTGTGAGATAAGTTTTTTTGTGCAGTTTTGGTATGCTGTGTCGTTCCGCTAAGTGCTCTATTCGGGGAAATTTGTTTCTTACTCTCTGCCGAAAGATATTGGTTGAAGGTACGGCATATAAGTGTGTGCATGTGAAATGTTTCAAACTTGCCGATAGACACACCCAGGTACAATGTTCTAAATGCGTTTAGAGACGATACCACCAGTAAAAGAAAAGCACAACAACTGAAATACAATTTCAAGAGGCTAGTTCAACGGGAAGAAAACTGTTCATCGTGAATTTCATTCCATCAATAAAAATGGCGCCACTTTAAAAGCTTCAAACTAAAGTTCATAAAGTTAAGAGAATGCGTTACTGCGTCTACGCGCACAAACATGTATGTTAAGCAGTTTCTCGCTTAAAAAATAAAAAAATGCCTCACTTTCCCTAGTCTGTGTATTTCGTTACCTTAGTATACAAGAAAGTGTTTACAGAATGCCGATTTCAAAACGTAAGTTACATGTCAACTGAACCACAACGGGTTTTCATGTGGTAAGGTAACACAAACACATCAAGTGGGAAATAGCACAAGCACTACATTTTATGTCCAATTGCAAAGAAGAGATCACCCTGAACAAATCACCAGATATTTTTATTTCGACCAGTCCCAGAACCTATTGACTGTACCTCGCAAACTCTACGAAATTTATGATAATAAAAAGAAACTTACAACGTCAGAGGCCCAACGATTTGGTATGCTTGGCCTATGTTGATCAACACAAACCACTTTCCTCATCTCTTCAAAACTCGGATCTGTAGGAACCATATCAAAGAAAGGAGGCTTATACTCTTCTGCAATGCCATTGGATTGAGTTCTTCGACAGATCTCCCACAGCACCAATCCAAAGGCATAAATATCAACACGGCGGTAGGATTCAAAGCACTCTGCGTTGATTCTGAAAGAAAAATAAAGAAAGTTTGATCAAATTAAATTCTATAAAACAGGGTCACAATCCTGGCATTCCCCCATGAGAGAACTGAACCGAGTATTCTACGTCCACTCGTAGATTCGCCTAGTATGACGACGAAGAAAACCTTCAACCTCTCAGTCAGGATGCACGGGTTTTGGCACAATATTAACTACCCTTCGGATACTAATTGGTACTTACTGGCGTTACCTTCGGATAGTTCCGTAACAACAGATTCGGCAACTTACAACGAACAGAACACAGTAAATGCTACCACCACATTAACGAAACATTCTTCAAGATACATTATCTCTTGTTACAAACATATTGCATTCAAGTGCCACCATTGTAATGACTAATAAATTTTATTTGTCGTTTCCTATATTCGTTATCTGATACTATGATAAGATAAAGATAAAATGAATTGTATGGGCGGTAACAGCACTAATCTGATATTATGAAAGAGAGAGAAATTTTGTACCTGAGAGCTAGAATCGCGTAAGTCCAATTTTGGCCAAAACGTGATCAATGCAGTTTTGTAAACTATTCTGAAGGCCTCACATAATGGTTACTCGATTCTTGTTGTACACATACTAATCCATTTAATTTCTATGTAAAAGGAAGTAGTTTTTTTTCTGTTTTATGAAAAACAAGAATTTGTGACTTAGGCGCTTCTACCTCGCTCAAGTGCAGAATTGTAATGCTTACGATCCTGACTGTGAGTTCATCTGGAAGACAAAATTCGTACTACGCTTATCTGAGCCACTTGACGCGACCTAACTTTAGAATGGAGCTGGTGATTTTATTTAAAATTTTAAGGCCTTTAGGCAACTTTGGCTCAGGCCGACGGAGCTACTGAGGAAACAAGTTAGAACTATGTGAATTAGTTGCGATTATATGATATACTTACGCACTGTGTTAATTGCTATGTAAAGCTAATTAACAAAGGATCTTGAACTGAATTTTTTAACGACCTTAGGCAACTTTGGCCCAGGTCAAATGGATGATGATGAAAGAATTAGGAGAAATGAAGAAAGTGGGAGGAACGGGAGAGCTCCGAGAAAACCCATGCACACAGCATTTGTCTACCACATGGCACGATCCGGGATCGAACCGACGAGCCCACGCACTAGAGGTGAGCGCTCTATCAATGAACCACAACTTTAAGAGAGAGAAATGGGATTACGAATGTGAAATTGTGAATTTAATATAGTACGAATATTGAAAATCGAAGAATATCAAACAATAATTACTCTAACCATCAAACAAACAAACAAATCTAATACTTACGTCTCATCCAATACTTCTGGACTCATGTAGCGTTTAGTTCCAACACGTGGATTCTGCCCGACATTCATCTCTCCTGTTGCTTGTACGTGAGTCACGGCTAAACCAAAATCCGCTATGACGCATGTTCCATTCAGTTTGACTAAGATATTTTTGCTTTTGATATCCCGATGGGCTATTGCTGGTTTTCCCTACAAAAAAATGAACACACATTTTAATAAAAAATAAAACACACACAATGCTATAAGGAAACACAAGTAAGATACTTACAAATAATTTCTCACGTGAACAATTACAAAAGGCTTTCATGCATGTGACAACGCTTTGCATCTGATTCTCTAGAACGCTACGTATAAAACTAATCTTCTCCGCTTAACAGTTCATATAGAGCCTTAGGAACATATCTACACGAGCGGGGAAAATAGCGAGCAAACCGCGCCTTTCAACAAAACCCATGCTTTGAAATGTAACGTGTCAAACCGCACGGTGAAAACGCTCGTGTCGACACGTACATTTACAAGCATGGGTTTTGTTAGAAGGTTAGGTCTGCTTGCAGTAAAACCGCTGCGTTTAATCCAGGGTTTCTCCAGGATTCGTGTAGAAGAGGCCTTAGCCTGCCAAGCAGCGCTGGTTCAACGAAGATTTCAACATAGTCCCATTCGACGCTTAATGTTGTTTTCGAGATCGAAATCCGCTACTTCTTTAAGTAGCTCCTATTGGCATCACACTGATATGTAAATATCGTAATTGGGTTCCCCTTCCCCTGAAAACAAACCTGGGGCCCCTAAAGGACGATACCATAACAAAAACGAACTGCATCCGACAGTAACAGACTCGGAAGCATTTTATTTTCTGTGCCACATAAAAGGCTACAACTGAAATCTGAATTATCTTTTCACGAGCCAATTAGCTGTCATTCACATTCTTCACACTATTTTCATTGAAGATATTCAGGAATAAAATCTATCACCGACACTGCTGATCTGGAATCTAGAATACCTAAGAACCATTTCAAATTATCACAATACACATTACATTATGAATTTATTTATGGCCTTTAGTCATCTATGGCTCACACCAGGAAAGGGTGTGGGAAGGAGTCGGTCAGGACCTAGGTTGAAGGTATCATTCAGGCATTTGCCTGGTGTGACTGAGGGAAAACTCTGGGGAAAAAACTCAAATTAGTCGGTCGCTGGTATCGAACTCAGGTCCTCCAATAATAAACAATACACATAAATCATTTTTGCTATCACTTCAGTCACACATCAACATTAGCAGCTGGCCAAAGAATGAGAAAAAGGATGCCATATGAACGCTTCAGTGCACATAATGCGTACTTGGCGGTCTTCACCACAACTTGATCACAGCCTCAAAGCTGCAGTTTCGTATTAAAAATCACCAATATTTGTGGGATGAATTTTCGGTACAATCTGAAAACAATTATCACCTTTGGGGTGATCTCCAAGGGTTGTTCATAATTCAATTTTACGGAGGTTGCATAATCCATAAGGTTCCCAACGGATGCAGAAATTAGCTTTGATGCTTGACACTTACTGCAAAGAAGTTCACATCTTGAAGCTAAATGAAAAATGTTTTGCTGGTGACTGCACATAAGCGATCCGCTACCACACAACAATGTTTGGTAAAACATGTAGTGACAATTGAATACAGAGTAACATAATGCGTCTTGTGAAGTTGTATGAGAGGGTGCTTCTACATATAAAACTCAACCTCCTGCAAACAAATACAACAGGCGAGCGACAGCGAAAACCCCAGTTCATGTCCTTTCACGAAATCTGAGTTCATTTGACATCTTTGCTTTCGTATGAAGTTTCACTAAGGTCATTTTAAACACACTGTCTGTGCTGTGTTAGTGTCATAGTTAACACAACAGACGGGAAACTGGGAGATTCGAGTACAAATCACGGCAGCTGTCATTTTTCTGTGTAGTTCTCAACATTTTCCTATCATTATTTCCCGAAACTCATACAGTTTTCATGTTTAATCACCGCGTATCACAGTAAGTCCAAGAACATTTTAAAATAGTTATACCCTCCTAGAAGGTAGGATCACTTCGCGTCACGGAACATTCATAAAACTTGGCCATAAAACCTGTTAACATAAATGTGCCCTTCAGACTTAAACTTTAATTGCATTTTAATATCACTGGTTTAGTATAGAATTCACACCTCTCCGAGACTGCTTCTGAGTAATATATGAGTTGCCTAGTTGCAAACAGACACATAGAGAGAAAACCAAGGCTCTTCCAGTGTTCTTTGTAAATTGAAACTTCTGAAACGCTCTTTCAATGTTGAAAATATTTTTGAAACCGCCGATATATGTCCTTTACGTTTCGAATAACCTATACCGAGCGGCCATGGCTCAGTGATAGAGCGTTGGTTTAGTATTTGGGAGGTCCTGGGATCGATCCCAGCAGCCGACCATCCTCACTGAGGTTTATCCTCGGTCATACCAGGCAAATGCTAGGATGGTACCTACAAAATAGCCCATGGCCGTCTACCTTCCAACATCCTCTCTTCCCACCCTATCCCGGCCTGAGCGTGAGATGCCTAAAGGCCTGAAAATAAATTCAATTTAATTCGAACAACCTATTGTAAGTTTTAAAATGAACAGATTTAACCTAATTTTCTTAGATTTCTTACACATAGAAACCCTAGTTTCCACCCCTAATTTTAGCTCTACAGAGCTCTTGCTGCCACTTTGAAAATCCTAATAATGAGAGAAACAAAGGTACTTCTGGACGTAATACTTTCATACAAGTTCTTCCACAATAACACCAACAGCAAAGATCAAAACATCACCAATATCAAGTGATAAAATATATATATATATATATTCAATACATCGTTAAGAAATATAAAGATGAATTTGAATTTTATTTATGGCTCAGGCCGGGATAGGGGAGTGGAAAGGTTTCGGCCAGGACCTAAGTTAAAGGTACCGTCCTGGTGCGACAGGAAAAACCTGTCACGATGGTCGGCCGCTAGGATTAAACCCACGACCTCCCGAATGCTAAATCAAAGATCACGGCCATGGCCGCTCGGTTAAATTTAAAGATGAAATTGTAACTATAATATGTACAGAATACTTTTGTTATAAATGTAAGTATGATCATAGTTAGATTATGAAAATTCTGAAGGCCACAGCAATAGCAGAAAACACCTTGTTGTGTAGCCGAAAACAAGAACTA
Source organism: Lepisma saccharinum (assembly GCA_022664845.1). NCBI lineage: Eukaryota > Metazoa > Arthropoda > Insecta > Zygentoma > Lepismatidae > Lepisma > Lepisma saccharinum. The sequence goes on along the minus strand of JAGDQP010029297.1, from coordinate 12,357 downwards.
AGAACCAATGTTTAAAGCTCGGGGAATGGAATTTAAATTTATTTATACCCTTTTGCATCTTAGGCAGGGAGATATATTGGGACATAATCGGTTAGTCCCTAAATTTGTAGGTACTACCCCTGACGTGACTGAAGAAAAACCTCATGGAGGATGGGCGGCCGCTGGGCTAGGAACGGAAAATCGGAATAAACTTCACTACAACGAAACACCATAGATTTGGTAAGTATTCGTTATCCACAGTTCAGTTTAGCAAATGCTTTAGCAGTTAATAATTAATAATTTAGTAGCTAATTAAATCTACGTTTGCTCTCATCTTACCTGGGTTCCAAATATTTCAGTGTGAAGATGTACCAAAGCATTGGATGCAGACAAACACAATTTCATCAGCTGTTGATGACTTAAAGTTGTTCGATTGAGATGATCATACAGCGATCCTAATGGATGGTAATGGGTTACCAACCACAACTGAGTGCAAGAGTTGCGTGACGTCATATCAGATCCGATATACCCAAGGATGTTCTCATGACGGAGCAGCACAGTGCTAAAAGGAAGAAAAAATAATAAACAACAACAACTTAGATACATATTCCCATGTATGTTATTTTTTTTTTTTATAAGAATAATCTTTTAAAAACTAATATGAATAGGAAACAGATTTCAGAAGCTTATATACAAGCATACCCGCCCCAAACATTTTAATCTAACTCAAAGAAGCAACAGGGTTGCGCATGAAATAACATACAGTGAAAATGTGCACAAAAAATGTTTAGATTTGGGTTTGGAATTAACCCATATTGTGTTTGTTACTTATTTCATGCATGGTTCACTAGATGGCAGCAATTGTCGATGTTTCTCATGAGATGGTGCCACCTGTACATATGTTTTAACTTGTGAAACATGACGGACAAGGGGAGATGGGCGCTAAAAACTGTGTTGTTTACGCAGAAACAAAAGAGTGTATTCAAAACGGAAGAACGTTTCCGTGTTTATTTAGGTACGCGGTGGGCTCCCTGCAGACAGACAACGAAAAGACTCGCCAAACAATTCCAAACTGATGGGAGTGTTTCGTGCTCCGTACACCGGAGAATATTTAGGCCGTGAGAGTGGCTTCCACTCGAAGTCCCAGCAGAAAAGCTTCCTTTGAGGGTATCCAAAGAAGAAAGTCTACAAGCAGAAACCAGAAAATGTACTGCAGCTGCAAGTGGCCATCGTGGCTTTCTTCCGTGAAATAACAGAGGATCAGTGCCACAGAGCGGTTGCAAACAGGAAGGTTCGTCTCCAAGAGGTTATACACCAAGAAGGCGGACATATTAAATACATCTTCCATGTCCGCCAATCATGCACACCCAAAAGGATATTTTAATACTTACATGTATGGAATATTCTGTCTAATAAATATTTTCTATGCTATTTTCAAAGTACGACATTTCGTGCGCCACCCTGTATGTACTTACACGCTGACAACTCCCGTTTATCTTTTGCCCACTATGATACACTAACCTATCCTAATGTTTCAATCCAATTTCTGGGCATCTTGGGGGTAAAGGCGGTCGAGCGCGGGACTGACCACCCCACATCCTCATGCGCGTGCGAATCGCACAGGGAATACATTATTATTTACCGTTATCTAGGTATACGTCATAGGCATTATTCGACTTCTCTAAAAGGTACGCTAGATAATGTCATCCGATTTTTTGGCCATCTGTATTATTTACAATTACTAGGTTTGTGTACTTGGCGGAGACGGAATAGAGTCATTAGAAAGGAACATTAACACTGTCCCACACTGACTGTAAGCCGCGCCGACCGAGGTAGTTGTGTGTTCTGAGGCGTTCGGCAAGCGTCTCTATGGTCGTGGGTTCGAATCCCGCTTGGAGTACGGATGTTTGTGAATTTTAACAAGCACTGTACTCACCCAATGGTGACGGGCCGAATTCCAAGTTAACTAAAAATGGTCCATACAAAATAAAATTTATCGACGTTTTACTGACTAAGCCGCGTTTCGCTTTTCTGCCATTAAGAATTTGATTTACGGCCTTTAGGCATCTAAGGCTCAGGCCGGGACAGGGAGGAAAGATATTGGAAGGTGTCAGCCAGGGCCTATATTGAAGGTGTCATCCCAGCATTTGCCTGGTAGGACTGAAGAAAATCCCTGGAAAAACCTCTGTCAGGATGGTCGGCCGCTGGGATCGAACCCACGATCTCCCGAATGCTACGCCAACGCTCTATCACTGAGCTACGGCGGCTCGGTCTCTGCCATTAAGAGATGTGCCATTAGTGTATGCAGTTACTAACCTTCCACTCCTAGGTGGGTTCGAATCCCGGCTGCGGCATGGATATTTGTTGATTTTAGAAACCTAATAGCTAGTGTAATCGTGACGGGCCGAAGTCATTAAGTTCCAAATAAAGTTTTTTTTCTTTTACTAACTTTTTAATTAGGTTTCAATGGTTGCTGTTCATAATGCACATTTCTTCCTAGATGATTGTAACGTTGGAAAGAATTATGTATGTTTGCTTTCGACAAAAACCTTGTGCATGTGGTGGATTTGTAAATTATAGAAAACTTGATCAGCGGTGACGGGCGCTGACCGATTTTAACATAGTTCAGATAACAAGCGTCTTCATCCATGGAACTACACTTCAAAGAGAATGGATTTTATATTAAGATGTCCACAATGACAGGAAAACAGTCTTGGAAGTTCAGAAGGTATAATCAGCTCCAACGAGGTCAGGATGAAAAACAAAAGTAACTTAGATGTACGCTAAAGGTCTCTCCACGTTCAATATATAACAGTTCCGAACGCATCGACTTTTACAATTCTGCGAACTTACGATGTTATATCTTAAGCAGTATTTACAGGGGTCTTACTTAACAACAATCTAAACTCTGGCTAACAACAAACTGCATACACCCGAGACTTAAGAAATAACAACACGGTTTAAGAATTTTCACGAATCAATCAAAAGATAGTCATTCACATTATTCAAGGATCGGATTCCCACAGTAAAATAATAGCCAAATACCACCAAACTACCTCCTATACACTCTACGCGTATGCAATGTTCATCAAGTTTTTTTAACACAATGTATGAAGAAATATATAAACAAACGTACGTAAGTAAGCCGACTGTGATAGTCATGTTGTCTAAGACGTTATGCTATGTTTCCAATGCTGCGGGTTCGAATCTCACCTGGAGAACCATGATTCTAGATTATAACAAACAATGCACTTTCGTAAATCACGGCCAGAAGACAAAGTTACTAAAATGGCCCATTTTACCAAAGTTTATCAGTGAGTGCATTGTTATTAACGGCCTAAACGAGCTGGTGGGCTTCTAAGGACTGGACCTACAGATCTTAGTAAAGCAGGCTCCGAACCACTCCGTTCAATGGATCCCGGCGGGAACTGAACCCGTACCCACAGAAAGCAAGCGAGCTAACCTCTCGGTCACCCAGAGGTTATAAACAAACATGACTTCACGGATAGCGTGACGCAAATCAGCATGATTCTCACAACATACTAAAGTGCTGTAACGAATTAAGGAGATCGGAATATTAAAGTAGAATACATATAAACAGAAAAACAGTAAACACATTCTAGGGAGTTCCGGAAGCCTATGGTAAGATATTCCATACTGCAGAAATTTTCGAATACCGAATTTAATTTTTACAGCATTTAGGCAACTTTGGCCCAGACAGGATGAATGATAATGATGGAATGAAGAGAATGGGAGGAAACGGAAGAACCCCGAGAAAACGCACGCACACGAAGTTCATCCATCACAAAGCTCACATGGCACGAGCAGGGTTTGAACCAAGTACCCCAAGCGCCAGAGGTGAGCACTCTAACTGTTGAGCCACCGCGGCCTACGAATTTGCCAGAGTACATATGTTAATGATAGGAGAGAGTAAATACACTCTAAGTTTTTGGTCGCATTTCGTACATATTATTATTTTCCAATCTGAGATGTACGAAGGAATATCGACGTGGCAGGCAAAATGCCTGGCGTATTAAAAACGTTAATCTTACTTTCATGTCTTGACTTACTATTCCCTCTAAATGCGCGAAACTAAAACAAAAACATTCATCAATAATCTCATCTGTGAGCTATGGCTGCATCCACGGCCTCAACCTCACACAAATGTGACAACTTTCAACGAATAAGATATGAAAAATAGCAGCCACGGTCTCCTTTTTGGCTCCATGCATAGACTTTTTTTTTATGTATTGAAGAGAACTTACCAATATATTTCAGTTTCTCTCCTCCACGATGACTCATCTCTAGAGAAAAATATCTTTACGGCCACATACTCTCCATGCCACACGCCTCGCCAAACTTCTCCATATCGACCTTTCCCAATGCAGTCTGTCAACGAGATCTGCTTGGCCAAAGTGCGCTGGATTAACAATGGTAAACCTGATCCAGACCCTGACGTTAGGGAATGTTCCAAGTACTCCTACGGAAAAGAAGAAAATCCGTAAGAAATAGTTCAACTTAAAAAAAAAGTCATCAAATGAATACAGTACACTATCACACTTTTAAAAATAAGTTACTTGCGTTCATTACGTTTAACCTTAGTAAAACCATTGTCACAATATTCAGCCAATTTAATTGAGCTTCATTAGGTGATGAAAAACGCAAATGTGTAAGTATCAATACGTTTATTTACTGAATACAAGTGTGTTACGAAATTGTATTGTTCAGCATACATATGACATATATGAAACTGATGGTAACATATGATCATCGGACATGAAAATTCCTATGTGGCAAATAGAGGAATTTTTCAGAAAGGACATAAACCTGGTTTTTGGACTACAATTTAGGTACTGAAAAGTTGTTATATCTCAAAAAATAAAAGTTACTTCCACATGGCAATTTTCTAAAGTATGCACCGTACACAAAACTACAAACTGGTACGAAAACATAAAAAGGAAAATTTGCAGTTTTGACGACGATGTTCTGCGACTATTCAGTATTTTATACAAGAATGAAATGCACTCATATTTATGTTAAATATCTTTATCTTAGGAGAACTTCACGGACTGTACGATTCACCCGATGTTGTAAGAATAATGAAATCGCGACGTCTAAGGTGGGCAGGCCATGTAGCTCGGATGGGGGAAAAACGAAGATTATATTCTATCCTAGTTGGAAGGAGACCATTGGGAAGACCGAGACGTCGTTGGGAGGACAACATTAGAAGAGATCTTCGAGAAGTAGGTGCTCGTGATGAAAACTGGCTTGATACTGCCCAGGAAAGAATCCAATGCCGAACGTTTGTTACTGCGGTGATAAACTTGCGAGTTCCATAAGCAGGGATAGGCACAGGCAAGTAGGTCAAAAAAGGAGACTTTGTAGACTAAAATGTTAAGAAAAGAGACAACAAGAGACAAAAAAAAAATAGAGAAAAAGCTACTAAAAGAGGCTATCTGACGTGAAACCAGTATCCATAATTTTTATTACCAGTGAGTGTAAAAGACTACATTTATGTGTGTATGTGTGTGTGTGTGTTAAAATCCCCTACCAAAGGATCAGTTAAGTCCAGAATTGAACAGAACTTCTATCAAAATTGTGATGATAAAACAATATTTATTTATAAATTTTGTGAAATATTTCGAATGAACCTACAGAATGAATGAAATATTACAAAAAAACACAAACTCTCACTTCAGTAACAGTTCAGAGCTTTGTTAATAAAGGAGCAATTAAAATGTATGTTCAATTCTGGACCTGGATGGGATATGGCCAAATACATTTATTACTTTGACAATGGACATAAAATTTCAGAAACTACACAAAATTTAAGAAGTTATACAAAATGTAATTTACATTCACCGTTTTTTATCCTTCTTAGTGAAATAGTTAGTAATAAGATTACTCCTTCTTTTCTGAACAGTTCTCTGTAATTGCTTAACTTCCATAGATTCTTTCTTCTCATTATTTTTCAATGAACGAACACCTCCTAGCATTCCATGATCAACTTGAGCACCTTTTAAGTCTCCTGTACGTAATGCTACCTTCAGTTTGGATGTGGATTCATCAAATTTGTTTCACTGTAATGCGAGACCTGGAGCCCGATTCTTCCTGTTCACACCAGCCTGCTGGATCGTAGAACAGGGAATCCAAAGGTTCGTAAAGTTGCTGAGCAGGGGGACATGTTAAGTAATACACGCAGAAGCTCTCGCGAAGGGGATGTTTTAGAAACAAACAGCGATGAATGGCCACTGATTCAAGTAAAGCGTAAAAAGGGAAAGGATCTCACAGTCGGGGCAATGTGAATTCTGAAATACCTTATGTAGAACCTATTTATTCGGATACAGCTGTCGATGTCTATGGTAACACTTCCAAACGTAAAGATCTTTTGTTGCGTCAGGAAAAACTTAATTCAGGGCGTTTTGCCGAAGCTCGGCGCCATAAAGTTTAATGATTGAAATATAGAAAAAATAGAAGAGGACTTCAGTAGAGATTTGTCCCACGAAAGTAGAAAGATACATGAAGAAAGAAACACAGAAGAGTCTCTACTCAACCACCCTACTGCGGAGACAAAGGACCCGCCAACCACCCACACATATAGAAGAGATGCCTAAGAAGGAAATAATTACATTCTGAAACTCATTATTTTTATCACTGGACAAAGAAAAAAATGTGAATGTACAAAAAAAACATAGCAGATACTGATATTCTAAAAAAAAAAAAAAAAAAGCTCAAGAAAAAGAGACTCGCGCCTATCCCTGCATAAGTTATAGAGTTAGTTAACTTGTATCTCAGGGCTTCACTAGCAAAATGGAGAAAAGTGAGTTACGAGTAGTGATAAAGTAAGTATCTCTGATTGAAAGGACTTACGCCGAAGTAGATTCATGAGAACATGGTGCAGACATTAGATTAATTTGCTCGTGCACAGTCCACCATTAAGAAGTGGCATCGTAAATTCTTCTGTGGAAGGTAGTCGTGTGATGATGCAGACCGCTCTGGACGCCCATCAACATACATCACTGAGGAAAACATCCAGTATGTGAAACAAAGAGCGGAACGAATGGGGAAGCCTTGACGTCATTTGTAGATCTACCATAACCAGAAAATCATTAATGATGATGACGGTACCATCTTCAGACTTAAATCGGTGTAGTTATTAAACATTCTTACTCTGTCCGCTGAAGAAAGGAGATCAAAACCTAGCCCTTATTTAAGGCACCACTCCTGCAGTCATCTGGTGTGCTTGGGAAATAGTAAAAAGCTCACGGAGAATGGATAACAACGGATCTGCAATTATCGGCGATTCCAGAATTTTCGTGAGAAGGCGAAGGTGGAATAGACCATCATCATCATATTCAGCCATTTTCTATCCACTGCTGGATGAAGGTTTACCCCTTTTCTTACCACATATCTCGGTCTGATGGGTTACATGGATGAGGATAGCATCAGACCAGGGATATTTTCCTTATACTGCTAAGTTTTATCATGCAATACGACACCGGTATGTCTAAAAAATTGATATTTCTAGATAGCAAGAAACAAATGGAAGATTTTTCTGAGAAAATAATGCTGTAAAAATAAAGTTCTTTCCTTGAGGAGGCTTCCCGTTTGGAATCTAAAACTACCCGATTATGAGGCGACCATACTTCCTCTGGGTTGTTCCGCTCAATCTATATTTATCCCACCGTGTAATACGACAATACTAAACAATTTACTTACTCTCAAAGTGCTATCTCCTGCAGCGGTCGCATGAAGATCGTCAGGATAATAGGTTTCTGGGTCTGCTTCCGTTCGTGCAAGTCTCTTTCGATGAGTTCGTCTCATATACAGCAGAACCAAACCAGCCAAAGTTCCAAGAACCAGAACAGGGCAAATAATAGACAGGGTTAACTTCACACTATACTTCGTCGTCGTCGGGGATAGCGAGACTTCTGGAACATTACAAAAACAAAGCCACTTAGGTTAGTCTGATACATACATTTGCACCTCGATATTCAAAAAGTACTTTCCATTTTACCTTTAAAATGACACACAACTTTATTTCATGAAACAGTTTACACTGAATTTGCTTTAAGACCATTACTTAAAATCCGAACATGTAATTCAAATTATCTTCACTACAAAGACTGATTTCAACAAGCTGCAAGGGTAGAACGCTGGTTTAGTTCGTGGAAGGTTCTGGGTTCGAACCCAGCGGCCAACAATTTGAACAAATTTCTCCAATGTTTCGCCAGGGTACCTTCAAAACAAAGACCTGGTCGCCTTTCTTCCCTCATCATCTCCGCTACACTAATCCCGCCTATACCAAAGATGTCTATTTAGGCCAAAAATACAATTCAAACTGAAATTTCAAAAAACTAATCCGATTCACATATACAGGAAAACTTGGACGGAGTACGCGATCCTTAACTTTTCAAATTAATAAGATAATGTTATTTCTTCTATTATTAGTAGTATTTAAAGCCTTTTGGCATCTTTGGCTCAGTGCGGGATGGTTACGAAAAGGATCGGGAAGGTATCGGCCAGGGTCTTTGTCAGGGTACCAAACCGGCTTCGCTCGGTGAAACTGAGGGATGGTGGTGGAAAATCTGTCAGGATGATTGGCGTGGGGTTCGAAAAATAAGATGATGTAGGTGTACCACAGCAACATTACTACACTCCACACTCCTACGTATAAACCTATCTCCATAACCTGCTTGCACTCTACTTTTCCATCGATCCATTTAATTTCTTTTTCACTTTGTATCACATCACAGAAAAAAAAATGTAACTTCTCTATTTACACCATTTGCTCTTCCTTCTTTAACTCAAGTCATCGCAAGAGGAATTGGTTCCCTCCTTAACGACGCTCACTAGGGGGTTAGTGAATGACAATTCATGAATTCAACCACGAATACACTATGCATTATAGAACCTTCCAATTTTACACACCAATCGAGTTGAGTTATAACCGTACATAGTGATCAAGAATTCGAATAGCTGAATTTGTAACAGAAACATTAAAAATAGCTAACGCAAGCTTCCTAGATGGATTGAGGACGTAGATTTCTCGGTTTGTGGTCAAATTTTCAATATTTTCAAAAAAAAAAACAAAATAAATTTTCATTAAAGGAATGTAGAAGAAGCTCTGTCTTACATCACATCTGAATAAAATTATCGTTAATTGAAGAAATATGTGTTCACAAATATGCTTAATTATCTACCTGAAATCTTTTCCTTTGTAGAATAGCTGGGTAAACCCTTAATGCATCTTTGCTGTGCGGTCATGCTCCAGCCTGAAGTATCTTTGACACTATATAATTAAAGCCTTTATAGAATTTCAAAGCTACAAATCGTGGTGCCACAGAATCTTACTTTTTCTGTGGAAGACTGAACGGGAAAGGTGGCGACCCCGGGTTTGATTCAGGTTAAGGTTCCGGCATTTGCTCGGTATGACAAGTATCTTGCTGCCACTCAAAGTCTAACAATATACTGAGAACTTAGTTGCCTGAGACTCTTAAAACACAGCTGGCTATAGAAAGTACTGAAGATCACTAACTTCGGACCACATTAAAAGATGATGATTCCAATCACCAACACAACTAACCAAACAATTGTTACGTACACAACAAAACACCCCCTAATGAATGGATTGGTTCTTTTCACATTAAAAGTAAGTACTACGTTAAGACTTACCTTTGAAAGTGACAGGGGGCAGTGATGGAAAAGTGCCGTTGTTACATAAGTCGCCCACACAACACTCGATGGCATACTGTCCTCCAGTTTGTCTTTTATGGTGAGTTCCATCGAACGCTTGGGTAGAACAATACAGAGGAATATGATCTACCTTGTCAATGCAGCCTCTGGATACACGCTCTATACCATTTGTATCCCGCACTCTTGACTTCCAACACTATAACAAATAAATAAGTAAATCAATCGAATTTCGAAGTGGAGTTAAAATCTGCAGTAACTCTTAATATCTCTGGAAGCTAGAAATAATCTAAACATTTCTACATGCCTGGAAAAGTCTCCCACTGAGCTTACTACACGTTATGTCTAGACAGTAGAGAATGAGCGCATTTTTTAACAGTTGTTTAAAGACTGTATTTACTCCTGTATTTCCATTTTTTTTTTTAAGAACTAATTTTACTATCTGAAAGTCGAGAGGAAAAATGACTTCGTGAAATTTTATGAGCAGAGGAAAACTTATTTAGCAAATTAAAAATTGTACATGAAACGATGTACAATATTAATATCACTCTCACATTACACCTAAAAACTAACTCTAAAATGGGTCTATGTTCTCGACTGCGAAATAAATAAAAAATAATAATAAGATAGTGTAGACTGAGGGGCGAACACATTTCGAAATACGACACTGGAAACTACCCAGACGGGAAATATCAACAAGACTTCACTGGCATTAACGAAAGACATTCCGCAAAATCCACCTACAAACATAATAGCGAGAGCACTTAAGATAGAAGGAGATGCAAGGTAATAAGTCAGCAACAGAGTCGTTAATCTGCTACATATCGTAACTTCTCTCGAAATCCAAGCAGGTCCTGCTGTCAACCCAGAGCCGCTGGAGGCCCTGGGACTTCTTTGGTCAGAGCCATACATTGAAAGCCCATTCAATCTTTGGGCGTCACTTGTTAGCTGAGGTCATCACCGCCACGCTTGCTATTGGACAGATCCTGATCGATTCCCGTCTGGTCCCTAGTTTCTAATAAGTGAAGTTCTGAATTCGTAATGTAAAGGTTGGTTAATTATTGCTGTTGGAGGGATCGATTTTGTCTTTCTGCTATGATTAGGGCTGCTTTGTAAATGGGTCTAATACAACCCCCAGTTTTGGTAGAAACTGTGTCCTGTTAATTACGGAATCCTAGTGTCGACACCCCTTTGGCTACGCACTAACCAGGCATTAGCTGTTTAAGTATAAGATTTTCCAAGTCACGGGGAGCGAATGCTGGAAAGGTCCCGGTGGAGGTAAC
>JAGDQP010029296.1:4390-23474 GCA_022664845.1 Lepisma saccharinum | reverse complement strand
CAGTGAGAGCTTCGGCTCTCCTCTCCCAACCCGTCTGGTCAGCGTGGGAGCAGTAGACCAACTCCTCCCTTCGGGGAGAGGCCTCATCTACTAGTGGATTGAATATGGCTGTGATTTATTATTATTATATATATATATATATATATATATATATATTTTGAAAGAGTCCAAGAAATGAAGACCCAATACACAAATAATGAGTATTGGGAATCACCTACTCAGTGTCCATTACTTGTACATTAGGTTTTAATTTCTTGGACTCTTTCAAACAGAACAGAATATTTGCAGGCTTTTCAATCAAGTACCCATACTAATGTCACATCCCATTATTTCTCTCAAACATACATTTATGGCAAAACTGACTTCACCCATGTATTTCTGATGAAATTCTATTCCAGATTGATATTTTACATGACCACCTTTCCATTAAAATTATCGAGTAAGATTCAAGATGGAGGGGCTCCACAGTCTAGTGGTTAGAGCGTTGGACTGATGTCCGCGTGGTCCCGGAATCAATTCCCGGCTGAAGTCCCACTTTTCTGTGTCCACCCAGCGTCGTGAGGAAAACTGGGGAGTTACGTGAATAAAGACGTGACGGCCACTAGGTCTAGTAAGCCCCTGATACGCCTATTCGTGGTTAGGTACGCGCAGTGCTGACCACACAGTCGTTACTCAGGTGGACGTAGTTCCACCAAATACGGACAGATGGCGTTGGGGCAGGCTCAGGGCCTATAGGCCTGTTACGCCAGTGTTTTTTTAGATTCAAGGTGGCCTACTTCAAGATGGCGCCCATGACAAACATACCTTCTAAAAGATAGTGCATTGGCTCGGTATTCATTCATGTGTATTGTTTACCATGATTTCAAGCATTTTACAAATGAACTTGTGTTTTCCAACTTAGGTCACACTATAAATACTTATTCATTTGAATCAAACATTTGGTCACTGCGTCTACCTTTATGGCGAAAGCACTTGTAATCATGTTTTCTGGTAGTTCCCTGATGTACCCTACTCCCCTGCGAAGTTTGGTCGAGAAAGCAGTTTGAAGCATCGATAGGTTTACTTGTTAGTCACCGATGTCATAGTTCAAACTACTTTTATATTAGAGATGTTTATTTATGTTTAAATGTGTCCGAGCGTAACACCCGTTACGATGGAATCCCTGATTTATGAAGACTCATAAATGAAGGGTGTCGGGAGAAAACAAGGAATGTCACAAAACAGGTTTATTGAGAGAAATTCAAGTTTTAATTTCTTCATCTCTTAATGTTTAAACGGTTAAACAAATATGGTCTCATGTGGTGATTTATGAATACTTTTCCTTCGTTCTTTCACAATTTTGTAGCTCCAATTTTCCCAAATAGAATGAGCTATTAAGTAGAAAACGCTAGAAATGGACATCCCCGGTTTTCCCCTCGATACCCCTCAAATATACAAATTACCGCTATGAGTCGCTAAAATGAGTCCTATAAATACTGGATCCAGCAGAAATTCGCATTTTTTGAAATTATTTTGTATTGAACAATGGTATTGGAGTTGGGATTAGGATGTAATATTAGGCAAGTGGATAGCCCTTGGAACATAGATGCCGACGAACAGAAAAAATGAAAATACAAAAAAAAAGTGGACTTGGTGGGGGAGGAGTGTTTTGCAATTCAGGTCTTCAATTACAAAATGCTCACGAAAATAGGAATTTTCTTTTTTACAAATAGAAATATTTCAGTGTCTCAAAACATTATTTCAAGGATTCTGCGAAACTATATTGACGGAGTTATTTTAAAATCTACAAAATATCCCAAAGTCTATTGCAAGATTCATAAACATGAACATTGGAACACTAGTTAAAATAATTTTTGATTCAACTGATTGATGCGGATTACGTTCAAACCACAAGGGAAGAATATCCGTGGGGGAAACTATGAGATGAAACGACATAGCGTTTTCCGCAGTTCTCAATTTGGAAAAATATTTTAGGCGTAACTATGCAATTATAAATCCATACATTTATAAAGAGGCATTTTTAGTTATTTTTTCAATAGCAAAAAGGTTAACCAATCATTTAACATGATTCAGCATACAAAATATATTTAGAATAATATTAATTCTTAAAACAAATGAATTACGTCATAAGAATGGCCAAAACACGCGTAACTAGGGTTGCCAACTTTTGAAAATGGAAATACCGGACACCTTCCAGGAGTACGTATACTCTTAAGACTGTTACATCATCGCTCGTCAAAAATGTGAACAACCTGAGTTTCAGCCAGGATTTTCAGTTTGGGGGGGATGTAAAGTCAAAATTAGGAGGGTGTAAGTGAAGTTTTGTACGGTTTCTATCGATTTTTTACAGCAAAACTGTCAAGGTTGGGGGGTGTTGTCGAGACTTTGGAGGGACCATAGGGGGGGGGGGAAGTAATTACTTCACATAAAATTGAGCGATTCGGAGTTCGAATTTAGTAACTTTAGTTCCTTTTGAAGCATTTATTAAACTTACCTATTCCAGTTTTGGTTGAGTCGGCACGTGTAATTTTTGTAGTCTACCATCAATAATACATCGTACTTTAAAACAGGAAAGCAAATATAATTGGCAATATAATTTTGGCATGCACAAAATATACTTGAAAATAAGTCATACCAGCTTCGCTCTCCTCTACTCTCCATGGCTTGAAGAACCGAAAAATTATTAAATTTGTGTTAGAAAACTCCAACATATATAGTCTCATTCTTGCTGCAATGAATCTTGCTGCATAAGGATCTTGCAATGAAATGCCAAATTAAAATTATTAAAAAGTAGCAAATGGGGCAGTTACGGGAGCGACAATAAAATTATTATCTGAGTTCACAAGTATTGTTGAGTAACTCTAAATCTGTGGGGTGGGGAGAGAGAAAAAGAATAAAAAACAAGGGTTTATTGCGTAATAAAACATCCTCTGTCTTGAGAAATCAATTAATACGATTGTATATAATGACAGATAGGCTTATTTTTCAAGTTTACACTTTATTTTCAAAGATAAAAGTATTTTTAGAAATCATTTAATGGCTAATGAAAAGGCCAAGAATGGCAAGAGTTCATAAAATAAGCTATATTTAAGGATATAAGCATTCCGTATATTTGTATGGCTAAATGCCTCGCCAAATATGCTAGATTTAGCCAAAAATAGGCCAAATTGGTATCACTGCCACCTTGCAAACGATAACATCACTGCGACGGGAAAACCAAATTCATTGCGGAATGGAATTGCGCTAGGGCCGTGATCAGCCGGTTGTCAAATGCGGTTCATCTTAGAATCCAGATTCAACTAAATCTTCTTTCCACGGAATTAAAAAATAATATCAATAGAACAGAGAATAGGACTAGTAAGAGGAAAAATTACGGGACATTTAACGTCCGGTTTTGAGGTCGTAGCGGACGGTTGGCAACCCTATGCAGTAACCAATAGAAAATAAAATACTTAAGTATGGTTGCTGTAGTTGGTATAAGTTGTCATGATAAGAATACAATATCATGATGCAACTAACAGTTCAGATTAATCTTGTTGTCAAAATATATTTCGAAAACACTTTTGAGGTTATTGCGTCTGTACCTTTATGCCGCTATTATCGAGGTTAGATTTTAATTACGCCGGAACTCCGTTCCGATCCAATTTCAGTACTGGTTTTCCTTAAGCATTAACTTGATTGAAAACTAAATAACAAACCGAGTATTATATACAAGACACAAGTGGTAAAGTACGTCATTTTAAGACGATAAAGAAGATATTCAACTCTTTGATCATCCTGTGAATACTGTGTACACTGGGAGCACGGTTGCCAGGAGAACGCAATCTCTGTCATGCAATAGTTTTGGATTCTTTATAGTTAAAGTTGAAGGAAGTTTTCGTGTAAATTTGATTGGATATAGAAACCAATTGAAATTGCATTAAATGTTTTCTGATTGGTATTTTTTTTTTCAGTAACAATTGTTCAACTCAAATGTTAGCATCCAAATACAGACTACCTAACGCATTCCTTCTTCATAGAAAATAAATACAGGTGGTAAAATATAATTGTTTTCATTGACAACTAATCGAGCTGCTGTGGCTCAGTGGTAGAGCGTTGACGTAACATTCGGGAGGTCATGGGTTCGATCTCAGTGGCCGACCATCCTGACTGAGGTTTTTCCAGGTTTATCCTCAGTCACACCAGACAAATGTCGGAATGACACCTTCAACATAGACCCTGTCCGACACCTTCCCGAATCCTTTGCCCTCCTCTATCCCGGCCTGAGCCTTAGATGCCATAATAAAAAAAAAAATCAAAATTCAATTCAAACGCATTGAAAAACTGAAATTGAAATAATATTCTGGCTAATCAGTTGCCTTCTATTAATAATGTTTTCGTCCCACGTACTCGTGACTTGATTGAAACCCTGAATTGCCGAAGAAGTAATCAAATGTAATCATGACATAATATGTCATGGGGAATTTTAACACACCGGACGAGAAAAAAATTCTTTGAGACCGGAACGTTCTGTTTCTGGAGGAGACAAAAGTGTCTTCGACAAGAACAAACAGTCGCAAAGTATCTAGAAATGTCTCCCGGTGCAGGAGACTGGATACAAAATCAACTTGATCTAGATCTGACCAACCAGAAAGGATATCAATTTTTATAGAGATTGGTTATGCTCGTTTGTTTTATGAATAACTCTCTTTCTCTTGCTCCCTCCCCCTCCCATCTCTCTTTCTTTATTTATTTTTTTAAAAAATGTAATTTGTTCTTACGTAAGAAGCTCAATAATAAATAACATATATTTTTATATTAGGTTGAAAAAGTAGTAAATTAAATGAAAATGAGGCTGGAATTTTAAGTCTGTATAATGTTTTTAGCAGTGCGATACGACACAATGAGTTATTCTTAAATGGGAAAATTATTTGCTTCACGTCTGCTGTTATTTGTTCTTCGGCGGAACATTTACAGTATCGGACATGTGATTAGTTTTCTAAACATCGAAAACATTTGTCAACAATGGTTAGAAACCATTATCTATTGTAAGATGATTTCATCCTTGTCAGCTTAGAAGGGGAGAGACAAAAACCCAAAACTTACTTGAAAAATGGTCTTGTGATTTCGAAAATCAACAGACTCCCCCCCCCCTCTCTCTCTCTCTTAATAAATAAAACCTAATATTCACGCGTTACGTTTAAAGTGATTTAGTCAACTAACTAAACAGTGGAGCGTCCTAGATCCTATATTTTATAGGAATGAATCTTCTTCCTGTAGTTACGACCATTATACCGATCTCTGTATCACAAAACCACATCAATTTAGAAAATTTCCTCTCCATCTTGTAATTCGAACCAAACTTTTCATTTTTACAATGCTTTGTGCCTTACTACATCGTTCAAGCTCCACAATCAACGCCATATTTGATTGTCACTTTCCTGTTCACGTACAAACCATTTCCGTCTGCTAGCCTTTACTCCTCCCCCCCCCTCCCTGTCCCTATATTCCTTCTCACAGTAACCATTCTTTGGGTGGAGGGGAGAATAACCATCTTCTTTCTATAACACTGCTACGCAATGGTCGTTTCGAAGTCAACAACACTTTGATCATATGGCAGAGTATATCCGATTTTATATCTCACTTCAGGGTTGCCAGGAGTAAAAGAAAATCTATATTAGATATTTTATCATTTTACATATTTTAAGATTTTGCTAAGTAATATGCACTCATTGTTAAATTAGTTTCTCTGGCATAATATAATGAAAATTGCGAAGATCAGTACCAACTGGAACTGGGGAAGCGACTAAGGTTCAAAACCTGATCACGTCAACTATATTTTTTACTGAGGTTTCTTGTAGTTTTCCTGTCACAACAGGCAAATTTTAGGGTTGTATCTTAAATTACACTATATTTTTGTTCATTCTAAAATTACAGTCACTGATAGTTCAGCTGTAACGAAATCATTATGATGTAAGTTAAGGAGAGATGCTGTACTTCTTGAGAAATGGTTGTAGTGCAAAGAATAATAGAATCGAAGTTGCTGAAGAGGAGTATTTATAGTAAATATGGGGCTAAACAAACGGTAACACAGAAGCCATATAATGCTACGAAATAACGCATGAACGAAAAGGAAAAAAAAACATAGAAGGACAGTTTCTCTACCATAGTTAATGTACATGGAATTGTAAATTGTACACGTTTCATGCAACCATTTGCTGCAGTTGTTGCACCCAATTAAATCCACTGTTGACCGAATGTAAAGCATTTTTTTTTCTTTTCTTTTTTTTGCAGGAAACATTTATACGTAAAATCTAAACGAATGATTGGTCTATTAAGAAACTTGGTCAGCTTCTAGAACACATTAATATTCTCCACTATACTGAAAAATGGTTTATTTTGAAAATACGTTTTCTAAAGCAGTCGTGGAGGTTTCAAAATAACCTTTTTTTTTTTCAAAGAAACATTTATCCATAAATAGAGCATAAAAGTGTCTCAACTATATACTTAAAAAAAAAATATTTGGAAAATTAATTTTCTGATAAAATGGCGTTCAAATGTGGTGAACCTTTCAAAATAAGCAATTTTATGCCAAGATGCATTTAGCTATAAAATCCAAACCAGTGCTTGGTCGATAATAAAACTTGGTCAACTCTTAGCACACACAAATGTCTTGACTATAATGGAAAAACAATTTTCTTTGAAAATGTGTTACTGAAAAAAAAAAAAAGAATAGCGTCCAGAGATGGCAAACTTTTCAAAGACAATTAAATTTCCTTGTTATTTCTGTGGAAGTAAGAGTCTCGACCTCTTTAAAGTATTTTTGCGATGAAGTACCTAGAAGTACTTCCTCAAAAATGTAAATAACAAGTACGATATTTTGTTACGAAAGAGAGTAGAAAAAATCCGAATTCATACAATTTTCATTTTTTTTTCTTCAAAGTTACCAGAATTTCTGAACACTCTGTACAAATGATATGGATGTAATCCTCTGACATCATAAACTACAAACAAGTATCTACCATATAAAGAAGAAATGACTTCTTTATGCTAATTGGTTGCTAAGATATGATGCGCACACCGCGTTTTAAGCTTCAATAAATTATCAACAGTTCATTTTAGAAATTAATATCTGGGCAGATATTTTTTATTTTCGGGAAAATAACAAAATACCGGCGGTCTCTTAAATTTCTATAAAGAATTCATAGAAAAAATAATTACTAAAATCTATGACGGCCGGTATAGTTAGTGATTTTCTTGAACTGTTTGCATTGAGATGGGACGAGCCTAGTGATTAATTCGGATAGAAATTACATTTACGCCTTCAAGCTTATATAACCCACACCACATCTGAGTTATTCGGGTTTCATATAGGAAAGGGGTTTGAATATATGGTGTTTCAAATGAGAGAATAACTGCATCTTTTAGGGAAAGAAGAATTGAAAGAGAGTCTTAGCAAAATGTTAATCTACCTTCATAAAATGAGCTCATTTAAAAGAAAAATAATTAGCATAATGGATACGAAATGTTATTTGTTAAATCTAACAACATTCTTAAACAAATTGTGAAAGGAATAACTTGCGTTATCATGCATCCGTCTTCATACTGTTATATTGTTAAGAATTTTCCAAGAATTCCGTGGGGGAGGAAAAGTCGGACAAGTGACAAGATCACAAACCTTTCAACTTTGCAAGAATATTCAAAGACTATACGCTAAGTTAGCGGAATTTCGTTCGAATTGAGCGGAATATTTCATTTTGCGAGAGTGGGAAGAGGAACCACTCTTTTAGAACGGATGTTCATCGGAGGAAAAATTCCGCTGAAAACTTATCTATGGTAGTTCTTTCTGATGGAAACGTAACTTTTCTTTAGATAAATTTCCATCTATTGACATAAAATTTCCATCTTTTTGACAAAAATGACGCAATAAAAGTTTGAAAATATAAGAAAGCATTTATTTAGAGTAGTAACAAAAGAAAAATAATGTTCTTATGGTCAGAAAAGGGGGTAAAAATAACCTCGTTCGGATTTGAACTTGCTATCTTCCGACCAGCGATCAAACACCTTATCCCCTAAGCCAGCCGGCCAACTGCAAATGAACGCCTCCGAAAAATTATCTTTCGTCTCGTCAAGCACTTGCCAACGTTGACAGATTTCGTACTCCTGACGTCTTCTAGTCCATTTTTGGCAGTTAGAAAAGTTGTAAGATCTGTTGTGTTTTCTTACTAGACCTGATTAACTTCACAGTAGCACTGTGTCTTTCAATAACCTCCGCGGTAACAAAATGGCGGACAAGAAATTTGACTATTAACCCATGATGTATTGTGAACCAGTCTGAAAAAAGATGAGAAATAGCCCGTTTCAAGTTTGAAGAATAAATTATACCCGTAAAACTTCGGAATCCCTTCTCAAAATATCACATTTTTTATCGAAAGCAAGAGCGTTTTCTTGAAAACCACTCTTTCTATTTAAAATTTAATAATTTTAGATGAAATCACTTTTTAGTTCGAAAAAAGAATGAAAAATCCCGCTCTTATGATTTAGTGTGTACTTACAAATTTATGGAATATATTTTTTTAATTCACTTCATGACCATGATTCGTATCTACTTTTTTATACCTAAGACAAATTACCGAGTCAAAATCGTTTTATATTTAGTCAAGTTATTTTCAAGAGTGTTCTTATTGGTAACCAAAGAAATCAAAAGAAAAATTATTATCAAGAGATTCGTGGGAATTCTATGCTTAAATTTTTTTTGAAATACGAAAGGTTAAGAAGATTTTTCGCCAGTAAAGTTACGGAATTTTCCATGTAGCCATTTGCTTGGTTTGTCTTTTTTCTTTTTAGAAATGTGTCTTTCTTTTTAACAACGTCCGCAGTCTGCATGCACACTAAATCAAAAGAGCGGAATATTTTATCTTTTTTAGAGCGGAAAAGAGGGAACACACTTTTTAAGAGCGGAATTTTCAATCGAAAATAGTGGTTTTCAACGAAACGTCTGGCTTTAGTTGAAAACTGTGATCTTTCTAGATGGAATTCCGATACTTTTGGGTGTAATTTTTCTTCAAACTTAAAAGAGCGATATCTCATCTTTTTAAAGTGGTTTACAATACATCATGTCTACTAGTCAACTTTATTTGAATAGATGGAAATTCTCCTTAAAAAGTATCATGCCTACGTGTTAATCGAAATGAACTACCATAGATCCCTTCTTGTTTCGAGAGGAAATTTCACACCTTTTCTGCGATAAGAATCCACTCTAAGAAAGTGTTTCCTCTTTCCGCTCTCAACCTAATTTCGTGTATGACGTGCTTTAATATCGTGTCTACTATACCTGCTAAGAGATGTTTGACAAAATCTTGATTTCCCCTTCACAAATATTCCATACTTCGCACCTGACATCTTCTATGCAGGCTGTCAAAACTTACTGACAACATTTACTACGAGAAACTCTAATTACTTAAACTTCGATCACTATTTCATTCACAGCCTGTTTTGTTATATCATTTCTCTTTATAAAATACCTACAGTTTCTTGGAATCCTTCAACATTTTTGCGTTGATTCATTTCACAGGATCGTACTCTTTGTTGCAGTCTGTTTTTTTTTTTTTTTTTTAATTTTGTACTTTTAGTCTTGTAGATATTTTATTCTTGTTGATTGTTCTTGTTCTTTTCTATGTAATTTCTATTCTTTTAATCACATTATTCCACGCTGCCCGATTTAATTCTTTTCAATCGTTTTCTCTTACATTAATCGGGTTGATGTAAACTCTTTTTCCCATTTTTACTAGTTTTGTTGTTTTGCTTCGTGCTCTTTCTAATAATTTTGTACTTTTTCCCTCTTTCTTCTGATCTTCGTTTATCATATGCATAATCATTCGACACCTGAGGATTGTGGATCTTATTTTTCCATTTTCCTTATGGCTCAAATATTTAGCATATCTTTATGTGTCTTTAGTTCGTTCTATATATTTTCCTTCTCATTCTCGTTTTGTTTTGTATATTCCCGAATTGAATTAAATTATGATATTTTAGGCATCTGTGACTCAGCTCCGGGATAGAGTAGGGGAAAGGATTTGTGAAGGAATTGACCAGAGCCAAGGTACCACTTCGACATATATACCTCGTGAAAGTGAGAAAAGTTCCTGGAAAAACCACAGTCAAGATGGTCACCTTCTGGTATCAAACTGACGATCTCCCAAATACGCTCATGTATTCCCGAAATCATTGAAGGAGGTTATTGGAAATCTCTTTCACATCCTGCGAATGCAATACTAACACAGCAAGCTTATGGTAATACATTAACTAGATAATATACCAATTATACTGTAATTTGGCATAATACTTGCTGTGTTAAATATATTGCAATTCAATTCAAAAATTTCAATTCAATTAAATGGCCTTAATCTCCTCAATGTGTTTTTGCTATACAACTTTTATATTGCATTTCTTACAAATTCTTTGTCTTCTGTGCGTAATTTTGTGGCATATTTGAGATCGAAATCCGTCTTTCTTTCTAGTATTCGTCGTCTTTCCTGTTTTCATTTCTGTGGCTCATAATCTTTTTCTTTGCTTTTTTTCTGTAGCTCTTTTTCTTTTTCATTCCTCTTATAATTACAACTATTTGTTTTGTTTGTTTCTGGATTTCTTTCCCTTGCATTTCTTTCGTGTTTCATGTATTAATGCCTCTTCATATGAAATTATACAAGTTATTGTGGCCGAGCGGCTGTCGATAAGTTAATAGAGAGTAAATTTAGCATTTCGAAGATCCTGGGTTTGATACCAACGGTTGACCATCCTGACTGAGGTTTTTCCAGGGGTTTTCCTCAAATACAGGGATGGTACCTTCATCTTAGGTCCTGTCCGACTCCGTCCCACATACCTTCCCTATATCGACCTGAGCCATATATGCCTTGAAGACCACAAATAAAATTCAATTCACCAGTTATTGAAATTTTCTTTTAAATGGGTCGACGTTGCATTTATATATGTATTTCCTGCATTACGTCTTTTATATACGCTTCTGTTATTAATCTTTTGTCACTTTTAGATACCCACACATAAAAAAAAATCATACATCTCCCTATTTCTTTTTCGATTGTAACTTTCATATATGATTGTACTGTGTTCTGCCGTTCTATCATGATATTTAATTCTTCTGCTTGTAAGTATATTAATAACATATCGGTCTATAATTATTGCTAACCTCTTTTATTTAAAATTATTTAGTTTTTCTAATTTTTGTATTACAAAATTCACTAAGATAGATTGGACACATGCTAGGCCATTTTTGTAACTACATATTTTCTTCTAATAAAATTCACTAGTCGTCATTTTGTACACACAAATTCATGGAACATGACCGATTGAAATTATTCTCTAAGCTCCAAAAAATACGAAAAGTCCTGGCAACATTGAACTACTATACCTTACAAGAAGTACATATTTTATAAAACATTCATTTTCTGTCATATTGTGCAACCTTGTTGGACGTAAAAAGTACACCTATCCGCCATTTTTAACGAATCTGAGTGTACATTAATCTTTAGGCTGTCTTTTATGCACGATTTAGCCTCATCCTTTGCTTGCAATTTTTATGAGTAGCCAATAGTAATACGTGTTTCAATTGGCTGCTCAAAGTAAATCACAAGCGAAGCATACAGCTAGCGCGTACATGAAAAGCCGTCCTAATACATGTACCACCGCGTCAATAGGAATATTTCATAGTGTATAAATTTATGTGTATCTGGCAACAGTGTGTTTTTCTTGTTTCCTTTTATAAACCACCTAATCACTTCCACCCACCGTACAAAATGGGTTCAATAGAAAAAAGTAAATAAGTGTCACACACAAAAAAAAATTAGATATACCTGCAAGATGTAACAATTGGTTTGTTCAATGCACGGTGTGGTTTCTCGGCACTGACCATAATGATATCTATCTAGGCATTTTGGATGTCCAACAACTGCATCGAATAATGGATCGTACAGAGAAAGAGAAGGTAAAAACACACATACTAATACAACTATGGTACAATTTACACAAATGATAAAAAAAAAAAACTAAAAACATTATAAAGAATGAAAGACAAGAAAAAAACCTTAAAGAAAACCATGATGTGTTTTGTACCGTAGACAGTGGTAAACGGTATAATGTATCGCCTTGCGCATCAATCGATTCTTTCCTGCCTCCTGT
The DNA here is from genome assembly GCA_022664845.1 of Lepisma saccharinum. Taxonomy (NCBI): domain Eukaryota; kingdom Metazoa; phylum Arthropoda; class Insecta; order Zygentoma; family Lepismatidae; genus Lepisma; species Lepisma saccharinum. The sequence goes on along the minus strand of JAGDQP010029296.1, from coordinate 11,300 downwards.
AAAACAGTCGTCGACAATTGCTAAATGAGCAAAAACAGTCTGTAGAAGTGTGAGGCCATTACCCACAATTCTTTGCCACCTTTTTTCCTTTTCCTTCTGATTCGTGTATTTTGTGTCATCTTTGTTTTTGTTTTGTTTTTTTTCCTCAGCCACAGTGACCAAGCCTGGACGTGATAACCGCGAAGAATATCCATTTTTCAAACGCAAACAAACTAAAAACTGTTGTCAAATGTTTAAGATACAGAAAATAGGAAGGCGCAGTGGGAGGAGGGTCTAGAAACCAAAATAAAATAAAACGTAAGATATAAAGAAAGAACTTTTAAAACCAATTTCAAATTAGGTTTTGTGACCATTCGACCGGCGATTTGCCTTCTAGTTTTTTCTTTTTATGTTTTTTTTTTCTCTCTTCGTCACTTCCAAGTGATAAGCGTTTAACTCATGACGTGGAAGGCTTTGATTATAGGAATATTTTTTTTGCAAACCATTTATGTCACCATGTTTTCTTTTACCCAGTGTTGCCAGATTGTGAGAAAAGTTTAGAATTCTGCTATTTCTAAGATGCTTTCGAAAAACTAACTGGGGAATGTGTCGCCCAATTCTGTCTGTCAAGTTAAAGCATGCTGCCATTGACAATTTCATGAATATATGAAGTCAGGAAGCGGAGAGAACACTTAATCTTGCTTGTGCATTTCCAGTCTAAACCAATTGAGATCAAATTTTCGGCTTTGGCTCAGTCGTTTACGCTTGATATCGCTGGATGGTCCGTTTGTGAATTATTTCTAGCAAAAAACGTAAATATTATTTGCATTATTTTCTATTATATACAGAGTACGGTATACTATTACACGAATAACTCAGAAATTAAGACTTGACTAACAAACGGGCCGCACAGCGATAAGAAGCGTATAAAACTGAGTTTGTACTGAAAATTTAATCCGTATTAAATTAGACTGGAAGTGGACAAACGAGTTTAAATATTTGCTCTGATGTCTATCTCCTCGACACTAAGCAGTCACTCCAATATCGTTACTCGATGGTCTTAGTTAGGTCCAGTTACTCAAACTGTATTAATCCCGAGTTAACTTAATCCATGAATTAATCTTCAAATCATATATAACATCAGTATATAGATAGCGAATTCCCATATGGTGAGTCTACATTAGGGCAAATTTGTGTGCGTGAACATGTTGATGAAGACCTTCTCATTACAACGAAATCATTGGTTGTTTCTTTGCTACTCCGAACTTTGAAAACAGAAAACGAGACAAAGAAAATTCATACTCGTCATTACTTACTGCACAAATTAGAATATTTGTAGGCACAATGCGCTGCAGTACGTTTAAACACACAAATACATGTAAAATATCCGAAATGCTGTCTCAATCATTTTGCAGTGGTTCTGTTATCACTGTTCATAGCGTTCCAGATACTGAGAACTAAAATTATTTTCATTAGTTTTGTAGTGTAAACCTCGGAATTCTATGTTGATAAACTTCCAAATACTCTAATGTTGTTAAATATAGGTTTATGAAAAGTGTCATTATACATGTTTTATTTCCAAGCACATTGAAGCAAAAGCTTTAAACATTACTTGAAAATATACTGTGAACTTCATTAAAAAAAAAAAAAAGTCATTGATGGAAATATTCACAAAATAACTTCCTAACGTTAAAATTCTTGCCAGTATGAAAGAAAATATTTTTAGAGACGGTTTTTCAATCATTTTCCAGAAAAGAAACTGTTTCAAAAATAAGGAAATAGTTTTTAAAATGTACCGGAAATATGTTATGCTGTATGAGTTCATATTTAAACGCTTGTTGATAATAAAAATATGTATACACACAGTGGAAGTAGTTATGGTATCTGAAAACCCTATGAACAGTGTTAGCAGTAATGTTGCAAATTGATTAGGACAGCACATGTAAATCATTTCGGCTTCTTTAGATGTTTCTTTTCGTGTATGTTTTAACCTGTTGCAGTGCACTATGCCAAAAAATATAGTAATTTCTGCAGTAAGTAATTATGTTAATATATTCTCTTTGTCTTGTTTTATGTTTTCAAAGTCTAGAGTATGAAAGAAACGACCGATGATGTCGTTGTTCTGAGACAGTCCTCACCGACATGTGAACTCACAGAAATTCGGCCTAATGTAGGCTCATCCATATTCTCTCCATTCCATTCATGCCACCTGGTGTCAGTCCAGTCGAACTAGGAATCAAGTTATGCTTGTAAGTAATGCACAATATCCTCTCTTATATTTTCAACATGTTGAGGATCCATATAACGTGAAGTATCAGAAACTCAACTATCACTCCATTCTTGTCTCATTTTCTAAATCGAAAGTAGGTACAATCATTGTATACTAAACGTATTTCCTTCCTAAGTTCAGCTAGACTGACACCAGGTGGTATGAAAAGAACGATAAGGATGAGACTTCACTATCCATATTAATTTTATCTGTGGCTCGTAGATTGAGAGCGGCTTTTCATACAGGCGCTCACCACGTTCTTTGCTCGTTATTTGGCTGAATAGCCAATTGAAACACGTGTTTAAGTACATGTTTTATTTGTAACACGAATTTCTATTGGTTAATCATCGAAATCACAAGCAAAATAAGCAGCGAGCGCCTCCGTGAAAACCCGTCCTAAGGTCTGATTTTCATGAACGCTTGCTTTGCTTGTGATTTGGGTGAATAGCCAATTGGAACACGAGTTATACTTATAACACGTAATAAAACACATGTTTCAATTGACTACTCACCCCAAACACAAGCAACGCAAGCTTTCATGAAAATCAACCCTAATTCGTTGATTAAGTTAACTCGGCATTAACATGTTTTGAGCATCTGTGATGTGTTTCAAGAAAAATAATCTATCTTAAGCAGACCATCGAACTCTACATAATACTGGAGTGACTACTTAAATAAAAATAAAAGAAGGGACGCACAGCGATAAGAAGCGTATAAAACTGAGTTAGAACTGAAAATTTGGTCCACATTGGATTAGACTGGAAGTGGACAAACAAGTTTAAACGTTTACTCTGGCGTCTATCTTTAACACTAAGTAGTCATTTCAGTATTATGTAGAGCTCGATGGTCTGACTTAAGTCAGATTTTACACTTAAGTATTTTCTTGCAACCAGCCCTGGACCTTTTTCCATGTTTTTAACAAAGAAACACCGATAAACTTAAATTTTGCTAACATGCTGGACACCTTATGTCTGCTTCCAGAAATATTTTTTGGGAGGTAAAGATGGTGAAACGTGGGGCTGACCACTCGGCCTCACTTCGTAATGTACGTCGATAATATGTAGAGCGATACCTCCACATCTCATATGTACCGTCCACGTTGAGTGTACATCGCACAGGGAATACCTTTACCCGTTTTATTATCTTCATCATCATTCTAAAATTTACACGATATTTAAAAAATGTCTACCTATATCTTTTTAATGAATCTCAAATGCTGATTAAACAGTAATTGATTTTTCAATTAGATATTACAGGTAACCGTTCCACTAGAATTTCATAATCGTATCTTTGCACAGAAAACTACAAATCCTATACAGTACAAAGTTTCTCAATACCGTATTCGGTTCCCTTCCTTTTCGTCGCACACATTTTAATTGATCAAATGTGCAAAAACGAAAAAGAAGAAGAAAGGTAGCATTTTCACCTAATGCACTATATATCCCAATTCCTTTTCTTGAAAATAAAAAGTATTCCTTGAAATAAAACAGGCTTATAAACCGATCGGAACTTTAACATGATACTGTTACGTTAATTCCTGTTTGATCTTGAACGCATAACGCATTCTTACTTTCTTCGCTGCATCAAACCCTGACTTCGGCGAATCAGTTAACAACAGAGAGAGAGAGAGCGAAAGAAAAACCATCAATAGCAAAAGGACAATTGATACCAACAATAAACAGCCATAGAATGACTCTATATAACTTGTTATTCATTGGCCTGATTGCTTTCCAAGAACAATCATTAATTATTAGAACGGTTTTTTTCTCTCTCTGAAGGAAGGGACTAGTGAAAAGAGCGGCCGGAAAAATGCTTCTAATGATGATGATGATAATGATAATTGTTCCAAATTACTCTCAGCCGTGAACAGCAACAACAACAACAACAGTAGTTATTGAACCGTTCAAGAATGATAACAGTTGATTGTGTGCTTCGAGAACAACAATGAGAAAGCAACAACAATTACATTGTTGTAAGCCGCTCTGCTTCCGAGAAGAAAAAGAAGAAGCCAGCATTAACGAAGAAGCAGATTACCTATTACGTCGTCAATCCAAAGTTAATCACTTTTGATTCGCTGCCCCCTTCCATTTTCTTTTTAAAGAAAGTGTGGTACAAAATGAAGCGATTACCTTCTTGTTATACTTAAAGAAATTGATGAAACTTCCGACGCCATTGCTCCAAGCTACAAGGAAACCTATTATGAGTCATAACAAAGTTATTTGTTATAGGATAGAACAATTACCTTGGTTCAAGCAGCTTTCTTATTTAAAGCCAATTCTTCTAGTCCAGAAGATGCTTCTTCTTTCCAGTTTAATTTCTGTTATAACTTTACATTGGTGTTCTTTTTTTCGATCCGTAGATGTGGGCTCTAAGTTGGAACTTGCCAATAAACACGGTTACAATATTTTCTCAATCAAAATTCGGGACAGGGCATGCCGGGAACTAATGGACCTCCTACCCCTTCACTTGAGAATATTTTGAGGGCCAACCCAGGAAAAAGTTTTTATTCAGACCATAAATTTACCTTAAAACTTGCATTTAGATGTAACTTATTGTTGCCAATACCTGTCGTTCCAATAGGACTCACGTCCAAAAATATTTTGTTCCTTCTTGATATGGAACCGTTGTCTATTTCCTAAAATACAAATAATTTATGATTTAACTTATTATAACTAAGCTATTATTATTAATTAGTTCATCATTTATTAATTAGGAACGCTTAGGAGCACTACAGTGAAACAAATGTCCATCTCAAACTTAATCATATCAAGCTTAAAACTTTTTTTATTGATGGCGGAAAATTAGTTTTAAGTTTCATTAACGGGTTTTATTTTCGATCCCAACTTCATAGTACGAAGCATATTCTAGAAACAGTGCGTGAGGAATTGAATTTTTAGGATCTTTCCCTGCGAAGGAGATGTCATTTCCTGTGCTCTAGTAGGGTAATATTACCTGGTTACTTGTTGAAAGAAACGCTAAGTAGAAACATCACCAAAATGTTTTTTAAAAAAGTAGTTCTTTGTATTTAGGCCTATTAGCTTTTCTCATTCATTACGTAATTTATCTAATTAGTTCTAATCTAAGCGAGGTATACAAATCTAATTAAGGAACTTTTATACATACACGCACTTTGAGTAAACTCAACTTTTCGAAAATAAAAACTTGTTTGAATAAGTTCAGTTTTCGAAAATAAAACTTGTTTGAATAAGTTCAGATTTACGAAAATAAAAACTTGTTTGAATAAGCCTAGCTTTTCGAAAATAAAAACTTGTTTGAATAAGCTCAGGTTGTCGTGAATAAAAACTTGTTTGAATAAGCTCAGATTTCAGAAAATAAAAACTTGTTTGAATAAGATCAGCTTTTCGAAAATAAAAACATTACTTCTTATAATTTTATTCTTTTCCCAGATGGAGACAAATTTGGTCTTATTTGTAACTGTACAATATAAACATGCATGATGAGCCTTTTTCTTTCGTATGTATTTACCTTTACACATAGATAATTTCAATATAATTATTATCAATGGAACCAATGTTAAAATTATCAAAGTTTGAAATTCTTTAATATTTAATTGTTGTTGTGTTTTCAAAAGTAAATTAATTTCATACTTTATTTTCAGGTAAGTTCGTATCAGACGGGACAATCCATGATTTCTACTTTCACTGTAAGTACTTAATAACTATGTTAAAAACAAAAGATGAAAAGAAATATAAAATTTAAAGATATTCTCATAAATATTTCAAAATCATTATAATATTTGTAAATTGCATTAAAGTTATTATTTAGATTAAATATTTCTGGTTCTGTCGATTTTTCTAATTAGTATTATAATATAACCAAATTTTATTCCAGTCCAAGATTTACTGTTACTACAAGTTTGTTATTATTGATGAAAGATAAATATTCTTGCGTATCAATGAAGGCAACCTGTAAGTAAGGTATCTTGAGGGTAATAATGGCACGTTAAAGTTTGATCAATTTTTGTACACAATTAATTAAGTGTTGGTCACATCCACAAACATCTTTTGTATGGACCTGCAAAGAAAAGATTCAATTCTAGCGTTATTACCCAGATTCATGGGTAATAACGCCAACAGCTAAAGGGTATTAACGCCATATTAAAAAAATGAGTTAGAAATGAATTAAATTACATGAACGTACGACAATATTAGAATCTATCTTTTTATAGAAGCCTGAAGCGGGATTTGAACACAGGGGTTGTTCAGTTTTACTGACTGGACTAAACTACTAGTAATAAAGTGTTAAATGAAAACGGATACAGGATCATAAATACGTTGGCCGAAGCACGAAAATATAAACAAAATTACTCCTACGACTTATACGCCATGTTTTAATAATTTTCCTATTTGTCGATTAGGGATCACAATTCCCGTTCACTGAGAATATCTGCCGTTTCTGCTGACGTGCGTGATCAAAATGGCGGCAGAAAGCACTTGATCAGAATTCTATATTTGGTTACGATAAGAAACCGCTTTCTGTTTCTGCGCATGTGCGAACAACACACGAACTGAAAATTGATAACTTCCAGTACCATAAAGTAAATTTCTCGATATATTTCTAAGATCACTGGAAATACTCAAATTTATCTGAAACGTTACTGAGTATATCAATTGTACTTTTCCAGACTGCAAATTTTTAACA
>JAGDQP010029295.1:0-23474 GCA_022664845.1 Lepisma saccharinum | reverse complement strand
TTTGTAGGTTAATAACATAGTATATACCCAGTGTTGAATGGTAAAAGTTTGGGATTAAACTAACTGATATAAGGCTAATTTCATTTATGGAACGTAACTTTAAAACAACTTCGTTACCCAACATAAACATAATTTTGATAACATAATAAAAAGAGTTACGCAATTAACTCTCTCTTCTATGCATTACTAAAAATTATATAAAAGCAAGCTACCACGTGAAGCATAGTAAGATGATTGGATTTCAAAAGTACAGTAGCTTTTAAGAGGCAAATATATTTGAAAAGTTTCTTAAAAATATATTTATTATGTGATTTGATGATGCATGTTCATTTCTATCCATTTATGGGAAGGGGAAGGAAATGAACCTACCTATTTAGGAGCAAATAAAATAATCCTGTTTCTCTTGTGAAAGAAATTTTGTACCGAAATTCGAACCTCCTAATTACCATTCATGCTGGTTTCATTGATATTCTCTCTCTCTCTCTCTCTCACTCTCTTTGTAACAGTTTTGTGCCACAAACCATTAAAAAAAACGCTTTATCTGATTTTTGTTCGAAAGAGCCAGTTTTAATTTTCTCTCAGTTTCATTGGCACAACACTACCATCTTAACTCAGGTTGTTTATGGTGTATTTTGTTTATTCATGTGTTAAGCAAATGCTGGATGCTTTTATAAAAATAATTTTTTCCTCCTTTGTGGATGAAATTTAAAAGGGAGGTATTCACAATGGTTTTGTGCAACAAAAGAAGTCATACAATGAACGTCACATCTTTGAGGGTGCATTTCTATAAACATGGATGTATGTTGTTTATTTTGAAGGTTTTTCACGTATTCTGTAAGGAAAGGTAATTTATTGTCAGCAGTTGTTTTGTTATTTTACCAATTTGAGTGTCAGAGGTCAGAGCTTTTTTGTGAAGAGTAATGAAGGTGTATCGTTCACAGTCACATCAAATACATAAAAGACTAATATCCTTTTGTTAGAATTCAAAATTACTCTATTTTGTCTCTCTCTCTTTCTTTCTTTGTGTGTGTGTGTGTGTATACAAAAGTAAAATGAAATATATCGTCCAGAGAGCTCGCTGTGTGAGATGTTAATCAGCGAATGTAGGATGTGACATAAATAAAGCTAAAAATTATTAGATAAGGTCAGGATTCAACAGTTGGTATTATATATCCAGAACAGTTGTATTCTAAGTAAACATGCTTATAGTCTTTGAATCCGAAAGGTCATTAATTATGCCCCATTACCAAGTACCTTTTCTAATTTTGAGAATTGAACAAATGACGTGTAGAATGTTATCTACTTGGAGCTATTTGGGCTGACATACCGAGTGACCGTAGTTCAGTTAGAAGAGCGTTAGGTTTGTAATTGGAAGGTCCTGGGATTGAATCAAGCAGAGTAAGTTTTTGACTAAAGTTTCTTTTAGGGATTTTCCTCAATAACACCAGGATAATGCCATGACAGTATCTTCAAAGTACACCCTGTCTGACTTCCTTCTCACCCCCACCCCTCGGTTGATGTCACTTTTAGGTTGAAGTCTCTATAAATCAGAAAAGCAGAAACAATTGCATGAAAACCCATTTCAGACTCTGATTATAGATTCCAATTTTTCTTTTTAAATTTTACTTAAATCTTTTGAAGCAACGTGCGGTAATAGTGAAGATCAACATCAAATTTGTCTAAAGAGAAACTATACTACTCTTTAAATACAAAAATGATGGGCATATAAATATTAGGAATGTGGGTTATACATTTTGCCGGTGATAATTGGTGTTACTATCGGGCGTAGCTTCCAGATCCTTGGGAGCTTGAAAGACTTATGTGAATTAATAGTAACTTGCTTTTGGTTTTTGTTCACAGTGAACAATTCTAGAGGTGTTGGTGCAGAAGAGAGATAGGCAGTGGTATGGCACGCGTGTAGTGATAAGGAGTCACGGAAAAGGAATATTAAATCTCAGAAAGGAATGTGTTTTGTGTATTAAAAGCCAAGATGAAATCTAATGGAGTGAAAATACGTTATTCCGCCCCCTGCGTTGGCTGGACGACCATCGTTTTGCCATCGGTGAAATCTTGGTGTCGCTAAAAGCGTAAACTGTATACGTCACTTTCACCGTGGACTTATTTATCTTTCCGTATATGTTAGAATAGAGGAGTCCTTTTTGTGTTTGAATTTCTATACTCTAATTACGTCAAAACGACTACATGTTTTACTCTTTATAAAAGATAATATTTCTATGTACGTTCTATCTTCTTCAATTTACTGAGACAAATTACTGCGTTCAATCGCAATGTGTGGGTTCAAATCTCAAACCAGTCAAAATAATGGGACTTTATATTTTTTTTTTCTCAACTACATCATACAAATGGCACATTATTCCTTATGTTAAGTACAAGATTGTTAATTTTTTCATTTCTTTTACAAGCACAGGCGAATAAGGTTAAACACTATAAAATTAAGGTTTAATTTGTGAATTTTGAAAATAAAAGAAATTACATCTAACGGTTCCATTTCAAAGATATATATTATTTTAATATCAAACAAAAATGTGAAATTTCTTAAACTGCAAAATATAAAAGATGCACAAAAGAGATATAGATGCTTAGAGTAACAGCAACAGTTTATTTATGAGTTTAATCAAAGTTCGAGGTGGTAACAGTATTAATTCTCTTCAAGAACATATATTTTATACATTGAAATGCACAATTCACAGTGGTGCCACATGAAGTTTAGAGTATTTATAAACATTGATTTACGTAGATAATATGTAACTTTTTGTAACAAGAACTTGTCAGTTGTTAAGTTTATTAAATTAAAAACCTAGCGTACCAACAATGATCTCTGATAAGTATGATATAATTAGAATCTTAAAAGTAGGACAAAAATCCAGAGGAATATTAAAAAATATATATTCTTCACGAAATATATAGAGAATTTGGTTCATCCTTTCCAGTTTTAATCCTTTTGTTTGTCTATTTGTCTATTTATTAAAGTTACGAAGTATTTGAAAGATGTGATGGGAATCAATGACAACGTGAAAATTGCCCAGTGGAACTGACGCATGAAGTTTACGTACTGAGCATAACAAAGCTTTCCTTTCAAACACACAAGTCCAATTTATTACTTAAATCATATACTTATTATACACCGCTAATATTATTTTTTCTTGAAGAATTTTCTTTTCTATGTATCATATAGTAAATGCATGCAAAGAATACCTTTGCTCTCTCCTCCTATGAATGAAATTAAAAAAAATGAAAACATAGAGACACAAAATGAAAGACCCATCTCTCTTATGGTTTTCCTCCGAGGGGGTGACAGTGGGCTGACGAGCTCATCGACCCTGATATAACAAAAGACACGGAATTAGGACACGACCGGATGGGTGGTGTGAAGAGTGAAATTGTAATGGAAATAGCAGGTCACCAAGTTATAGCGGAAATAGCAGGTAGCTCAAAATATCACCAAGTTATAGCGGTTTTAAGAATATGAAATACATGTAGAGTAAATAGGAGAGTTGAACTTTAAAATGTGTTTTACGAGAAACCACCTTTCATGCTTCTTCCCCATTCTTTCCCTGTACGCTTTATTTATGATAACATGTATCATATGATAGCTTTCGAGTGCTTTAAAAGAAAGCTCGAGTAAAATATAAATAATAGGCTAGAATAGTTAGGTTAGAGCTTATTAATAATTTCTTGTTACAATTTATTCCATACGACGATTGAAACTATACGTGCATATATCATTATTATTTTATGCGCTGGTGTCTAAATAAGTGTTATTGTAACTAAACATAAAAAACAAATACCGTACAAGAAAATAGAATTGAAGTTTAATATAGAAGGACAAAGTATGAAAACTAAATGGCTCTTGAAGTTTATCATTTCACATTATGAACTTGATAAAGGAAGAAGACGATAAGATTAGAGAGGACATTACAAAGAAGTAAAAGTACGTAAAGTATATTCATGTGTTATGTTATGAATATATTTATATATGTATTACGCTTCTGCTAGCATTATATACACTTTCTGAGTACAATGCTAAGAGCATTGTAATCATACCATGTACGAAAGGTGCAAAATAGATGTATTTGTTACAGACGAGAACATATCGTCATCCAAATTAACGTAATGGTGGATTTACGTCACAATTAAAGAAAAACTAATGTAATACTTACCTTTTCAGCTAAAGCATTCTTACGAATATTTTCACAACTTACAGCAAATACAAGTTCCATTCTGAATTTGAAGTCTCAGCAATGAAAAGACGGCCATAGACGAAAGAGAGCCATTATAATACTCTGAAGCCATAATTTCTTTTCCTGGAGTCTTACATTTCCTTTTCTATTCTCTTGAGATTTCTTTTGCCATGTTATTTCCCTTCCTTGCCTAGACTTGTTGTTGGTGGTGCAATTTTACCGTTTCCGCTCGCCAGGCAGCGTTAGGTAATTCCTTCAGCGTCAGCGCTTCCGAGACTTCTTTTCTCTTTCACTTCTCTTTCATTCCTCTGCATTCTATCCTCCAACTACTTTGCTTGGACTAACATTCCCTTGTTCTAAGTGCAAGCTTGTCTACGAAACAGAATTACTAAGAATGAAACATGTTCTTTTTCTCTATATTGTTTTGCGTTTCAATTTTTCTTTTTTCTTACTGTCATTATTTATTTACTTGTACCAGAAGAAAGTACGGTTTAAATGACAGAATTGTTTGCCTGTTATTTAAAGAGTCAGTTAGAATTTAAAGTTGCAATATTATAGTATGGTGATGCTTCAATCTTTATAAGTTTATACTACACAAACTTTCAGAAAAAAAGTCTTATTTTTGCAATACGGTTTCCCTATGTAATGCCGAAACTCAAACATTTCTTTGTTAACATTTCGTCGCTGGGAATATTTTATTTTCTTCTGCTTATTTTTCTTTAATGTTTTTTTCTTTTCCACACTGTTCAAATATTCCTATTTAACTGTCTATTCGGGATGTGTAAACCGGTATTTTTTAGAAGGACAGAAAACGGTCACGTAAAAACGGAAACCCAAATGCATTGATAATTCGGACTTTTATTTTAACATATATTTGAATACAAACGGGTTCAAGTAGTGTTACCAATGTAAACCAGAGTGCGAGAAGAACAGCAACGGTAGTTCGATGGAAAACTGAAGAAAACCGGCCATAAAGACAAAAAACAAAGATTAATAAGAAACCAAAACTTTGGTCTTTGAATAACCGGGTTGTTGTTGTATTTTGATGAAAGAAAAACAGAAACCTAGGCTCTGATATAAAACCGGTTTTGGTATCTTTCTTAACAACCGAAGATAAAAAAAAGATGCATGTAATCATCATATAATATGTCTCGGATCGTTTCTGGAATGCTTTTCTTTACATGCATTTTTCGTTCTTATTTTATTCTTAAACTTTTTCCATCTAGTACTACTTCCACTGCATTTTCGTGCTTCATTTTTCCACTTCTCTTTGCTTACTTTAACTGGTTTATTACAACACCTACTTTAACTATTTTTTTACGTTGTGTTACTGATTGTCTGTAACTAAATTCTTTTTTACTAGTTTATTTAACTAATTACGCTATTCATTTCTTGCTTTAGTCGGCTACCCAGCTTACCGTCAACGAACCCTACAATTAACGCACAAGTTCCTGTTGTTTAGTTTAATGTCCTTTTCTATCTTTCTTCACTTTTCGTTTCTTCCCACTGTTACTTTCTACCCTTTCAGAGTTTCTTTCATTTTGTTCTCTACCATTCCTTTCTATTTCATTTGTCTTTTCCTCTATTTTCTCCCCTTCTATCACGTTTTCTCTGTTCTATTTTTTTCATTAGTTCATTATTCTATTTTTGTTGTTTTTGACTTAATTTCTGTATTATTGGATTGTTTTGTGTTTTCTTATATGTTTGACGTTTCACTTTTGTTTTTCAACTTTGTTATCGTTAGATAAACACTTTTACAGTCATTTCTTGGCAGCCAGCTCTCGTTAAATCGCGTTCGTTGTTTACCTTGATTCTCCTTTCAGTTTGTTAGTTCAATCTATCAATTTTGTGCTGATAGAATTGTGTAAACTTGATTTTAACGAGCAATTAATAAACTGCTTATGGGTTTTGTTTCACGTTATTCTCATTCACATAACACAGGAAGCTTTCTCTAAGGAATAAGCAGGAAAACTACCTTTATCTGAATTGAATATAGAATTCAAGCATTTATTTATGATAGCAATGAAGGAAACCTGCAGAAGACTGACGTTCAGCAGAATTTAAAATTGGGAATATTCCGACCTTACATTTTCTTATTTTAAAATTACTTACGTTAATGGTCTAGACAGGCACATATAAATTGAGCCCTTCACAAAATTCAGGAATCACGTCCCTCAGTAAGTAGTCTTTATAGAGACCTTAAACATACATTCTTTTAGGGCAAGGATAGGGAAATTAGGCGTCAGAAGTTTAAGTGCTATCCCAGCAATCGCCTGGTGAAACTGAAGAAAACGCCAATAAGACGACCACAAACAGAACTCAAACCTGTTTTTTTCCTATAGTTGCGAAGACAACGATAGTAATCTGTACACCGCGGTGAATGTTAGGACATACGTCACATTTTTCCATGTTTTGATTTACCGAGCATTCATTTTTGTTGTTATGTAATACTGAACAAAATGTCCAATATGACAAAACAAATATTAACTTCCTTACAGCCGTACAAAAGGTAGGAATAGACATACCGTAATTTCTAATCTAACTGGTTGGCTCAGTTTTTTCTGTCCTGATTTGTGAATTAGAATAAAAAATAATATTTTCACGACGACAGGCTGTATTTTACGTACATAACTCATCGGTTATTTTACATGAACCAGAGTGTATGTGGTATAAAATACGGGACATAGACTCTCAAAATTCATTTATTTCTATGCCATTGCCTTTCATTGAGAAACAGATGGTATAGGATGTTTTAATATACCGTTTTATAGTAATTTTACTGCACATCAAATTAAACCATGTAGGTAGTGTAAGGAAGAAAAATATAATCCGGAAGAGGAGATAGTATGAATATTAAAAGACACTTTATACCATGACATCAGACATTTCTCCTTGCTTCTGTAGAAGAAGAAGCTGTCATTCTCAATATATTAAAGTTCATGCTCTCTCCCCCTTGCTTCCAAGAAACGAAGGAAGAATATGGAAAAGGTGGAGATATGAACATGTCACACATTCTTAAGGAGAGTGACGTGCAAGTGTCTTATCTGCGATAGAACGAGAAAGAAGAACGAGTCATATAAAATTTGAAAACGTTTCCAACGAAATGAAGCATATATTCTTGTTCACTCTAAGATAATAAAAATATCATAAATTTAGTTTTTCCTACTCAGAAACTACTGATCCTGAAGAGAGAAAAATATCTACTTCTTTCATGAAATGCTCTCGACGACTTTTTCTCTCCTAAATTCAACAGTCTCTATTTACCAAAATAAACAACAGTAAGTGATTAAAAAGCAGGGTGATAAGTGTTGAATCCAATAGCCATGCATCTGTGCCGAATTAGATGAAATATAATTTCGTATTGCCTAACATTCTTCGTTCTCAGTATTAACATTCAAATGGTAGCTGAATCGGTAGACCCAGCAAATGGAGTAAATATTGAATTACAATCCTTGGATAGATTAAAATTATGATAACCTACAGAAATCAGCAGAAGTCAATAAAAACTATCCGAACCTGATACTTCAACAGTCGAGTAGGACTTAACTAGTTTTAAAAGGCTTGAAACATGATTTGCAGCTGTATAAATTTTATCTACTGAGGTCTTGTAGTTTCATCACTAGGAGGATGGAGGATAGTCTACAGATTAAGGAGCAGATATAAAAATCAGTTACCCTGGAAACGCGGGTCTTGAGTCATTTCATACCTTAGATTGATATTAAACCAAGACCACAGGAAGAACGCGCTTTGTCGATTTTTGGCGAAATTGAGATAAGAGCCCCATCAGTGAGCTCTTTGAATGGTCTTTTTAACAAGCTATCATGCATGAAGATAGTCCGTCTACTCAAGCAAATCTTTATTTGATGTTCAGGTATACGAAATGCAAATTCTGAACTTTCGAAATGCTCTCCTGTAAAACCAATAAAATGGACGAAGCACGTTCTTTTACTGCGGTTTTCAATTGTTTTTCTTATGTAAATAACAGGTGGCATGAACGGTTACTATAGAAACAGTAAGCTTTTACATCTTTTGATACATTTGAACTTATTTTTATTGAAGTTTACCAAAAGTTTGATGGCAAATCTTTAATGCCAGGTATGGCGATACAAGCAACATTTTGATCAGTGAGCTATTATTTTCATTGTAAAGCATTTTTCCTTAATAATGTCTATGCGAAATGCCTTGTCATAGGTATTGAAATGTGCCTACGACAACGTTCACAGCAGATAAGTAACTTACCGATACCAATAACCTGCTATACACTTTTACTAGTATACAGTATAACCATATTCGGGCTGGCCTAGACTTATACTCCGTATTCTTATGGTCTATTAAAGCCTCCTCGTTCTGAACAATTCACACTGAGACGTCCCAATGGTGTAGTGACAATTGTTCCTTTCATTTTCATTATAATTAGCGAGACGGTATACCATTTCAAAATATATAAATGTTCCTGCTTGTAACTTTAATTTCTTGATTATATTTCCTAGTATTAAACATTACATCTTAAATGGTTGTATATTTTCAAAGGAATATTATTTTAATGCTATAGTAAAGTCAGATGAATAATTTAAGGACAACAAAGAGTCCATGAAACGACGCTACATTGCAAATTTATTGCTAGTTTCAGTCTTATTTTGCAACTAATTAGTAGCGTCATCAATCATTATCAAAATGAATTAATTTAGTTTTATCGTAAGGTACAAAATGCACGAAGAACCGCGTTTCCAAAGCATTTAATTTCGCAGATATCTTCTTCAGAACTGTTTGACTCTACTGTAAATCCTCCTAGCAGTGAAACTACAGGTCACCAACAGCTAAGCTACATTGCAACATGCCCCACCCACAAATTGAAGTATTTGGTATAGATAGCTCTGTTGTTTGAAAAGAATACATGGAGTTTGTCTAAGAGTTAATTTAAAAGATCCACTTTGAAGGAAAACGAGGAAAAGGAAATGATTGACGAAACAAAAGGTGTCAGATGTTTCTCATAATTTCCTTCTTTATTGCAAGTGATCCAAACAAGTTGTAATTGTGGTCACCATTTATTTCAATATTTATTGGTTGAATATTATAAAAAAGAGAGGCATTCTTCTGTAACTTCATGTACCAACAGGAAGAGGAAGATCATTAGTGTATACTTCTGCTTCTATTCCAGCTATCTATCACAGCTCACGTGTGAACCATCCTTATCTATATTTTCATTTCTTAATTTTCAGCATTCGTTTTACATTCTTTTCTTTAGTTCACAATGGTTCATGGTGTCCCCAAATCCTTCAACGTTAATTTAACTTATTTTCCGACGTCATACAATGATAAAATTTTGCACAACGTAAGTCGGGTGACAATACAGTATTCCATTGTTATTTTCATATATTTCTATGTATTTTAATATTTCGTTTTAATATGGAATTATTTATCCTAAAATAAATACTAGTTTGAAACGATCTGTCGTTTCACTGGTTGCAGAACACTTTAGGATTTGAGTCACTAAACATTTGCTTGTGGAAAAAGTGTTCGAACACCGAAATAACTAAAACAAATAGTAATAAAAACAGCTTTTTAAAGTCATACTCTTCTTAAACAATTTGTACTAAAAAGTGAAACAAAATATTGATATTCCATGATGAAAGAGAAAAGCATGGGGCGTGGCAATTCAAGAATGTATAAAGTGACTCTATATGAGAACACGAAAAGTTTATCTTTAAATAGTTTTTTTCTCGTTAAGGACATTGCAACCTAAGTGTTTGAGAAGGAACCTAGGGACCTTGAAACCTAACACTTGTCACTTGTTAGGGTATGAAATATTTTGATAGTAAGAACAGAACGTAAATAAAATTGTGATCATATGAGTGTAAATAGGAAGATCTATAGAAAGAAAAAAAGTATTTTTTATTTGCGTTAAATACAGAGAGTAAATTATATTAAATTGCAATTACATTGAAAATTTGATATGTTATCATAAACAAGAAAATAAATGCATTTAATATAAAGAATATTATAGTTGAATAACACTATAATTTTAACATCATATTTTGATATTTTTGTCTAAATTTCCTGCTGTCGTTATACACGTTAACAGATTAATATTGCTTGTGTACCATTGTTTGCACATATTTACAATTTAGTAGAAACTACTGATCCACAAAATGTTTTTAATATCAATTCCGTAGTTGCAACATTTGTGTACATGAACGAACGTAATCATCCAACAGATGATAATTATCGTTCAGAAACTAAATTAATATTTTGTAATTACGTATATTTTGTTGACATTCGGATCCAAACGTTATTATTAACTTGTAAATGTAGCTAAATATCTATTCGGAACAGTTCATTCTAGTACATTAATCACTATAACCTATTATTTCGATCTCTCTCTTTCTCTCCCCTCTCTCTTTCTTTCTCTTTCTCTCGCACACACACGATTCCAAATTATCTCCAGTCAATGAATTTTAACCACTATACGCTCACTATACATAAAAACCTCAAAGTATACAACGCTTGATTGAATCTTGCCTCTTTGTACAGTTTAAGCCCTGTACTGTTCTAATGTATAGTTATTGTATTGCTTTTAACGATCCGAAACATTACTGTGATCTAATTACATGTGAAACCAAATTTTGAATCACAGAGACGAACTTAACTTACTTGTTCTCAGCCTCGTAAATCAGCATCCCAACGACAAGATTTCAAAATACTTTATGGAATAGAAAACATCACCTCAAAAGTATTATTTTTCCATCGCAACAACGTTCCTTCACATTAAAAAAAATAAAATAAAATAAAATGGGGAACAACACATTCTTTGTATGTGTGACTTGAGCTACATCTTTTAAGTTGCAAGATTTAATACAAGAAACATACTTTTCTCAACCTTGAAATATTTTTAGCTTTCTGTTTCGCATCATTAATAGTATGGTAAAAGTTTCAGCTAAAAAAATGAAGTTTTATTGTAGGTGCGTAGGAAAGAGTTTGGCAACAGGAAGTTGAGTTTCATTTCTTTTTAGTTTTTTTTTCTCCAACACAACACCAAAGCTTGTTTGATGTCAAAAAGAAATCACCTTAGCTTTTTTTTTAAAAAAAAGGAACTTAAAAAAAACTAGACTGTTTTTTCAGGCGAGTTCTTTGTAAAAATAAATAAATAAAATTCTTCAAAGATACTGACAGAAAATGTTGATAAAAAATAATAAATATATTTCTTCTTTTCTGTCATTGAAGTTGCAAAAATACGGAAAAAGAGAATAATAATAATTATGAGAGTCAATCGTATTAAATATATACTGAATAAATTATTAAAGGAAAGTAAATTATTAATTCAAGGAGTACATGTTTCGAATTATTTGTCGATTGGAGGAAAGATCTAACATTTTCCCTTTCATCACGTTACTGTACATACTGTGAGTTGTCAATAACCAACTCACGTCAATATCTGAAGTGAATTTTTCTCACAGTTTTCGTTGAATTCTTTCCTCGTACCATAGCTGGTATACCTGCAGCCTACATACTTCACAAGATACCATGAAACAACTCATTATTCCGTAGATATATTATCATAATGAATCAAATCGTTCGTAGCAGGAGATAAACTCAATGGAACCACGTGAGATACAGTTCGCTGGGTAAGTTGAATGCAAGACAGCAAATATATGCAATCTGTTTGTTATACATGAAAAGATTAAACTTATAAAAAATAGTAATATTGAGTTATACCATGATATAGCTGCTCGTAACTTTAAAACAGACCATTTCGCGTGACGAGAAAACATGATATACATGTATAAGACATTTTTATGATGATGTTACTGTTGCAGATAAACTATTAATGAAGGCACTTTAATTTCCTTAATATAATGACCTAAAATTCTTGGATAATCTCAATGTATTAGATTGGTTACAGTTGGCAATATTGGAGCTTCTGTTTGTGTTCTTCATCCTGCCATATTGTTCTTTCTGCGACTCTAAAGGTTATTATTTTCCTGTTCGTATTTCGAGTTTACTTTAGTCAATATCATCTTCATATTTTCCTTTCCTTCTTGCTATCAATATGAACGAAATGAGACCTGCTTCTCTCCCTTTTATTTGTTTGCTAGCAATTTGGGACAGAAAATTTAAAAAAAAAACGGAAATAAACAAAAACTGGATATTACTAATTAACAATCGTCAGGGAGCGGTTTTTCGTATTTCCGAGCTTCCGCTCCCTTTTAGGAATTAAGCATTGATATAATATTTGAAGAAAAATACATATTTTCAGATAACTTTTAATGAATTTTAAATTGTTTGCTTGATTTTAAATTTCTCATATTTATTGAAACAAAATATAATTTCTATTCTCGCTCTCTCTCTCTCTCTCTCTATCTTATTTTTGTTCATGCCTTAAGGAATTGGATATAACAATTTTAAATACGGGATCCACCGAGGAAAATATAATGTTTTCCATAATACTAATCGTTTTTAGCTAATTCTTATATAGGATTTTTTTTTTATAAAAGTAAAGGTTCTAAATTTCAAATGTATGCAGATGAATCGCTGTAGCGTCACAAATTATGTAATATCTCGATAAATAATGACTAAGCTAATAATTTCTTTAATGCTTGATTTAAATAATGGATGTTGATAAAAATGATAAAATGAAATTCTATGGACGGTAACAGCAGTATTGCCTACGGAAGAATTTTTTTTCTCGGAATTTTTCTGGGAAGAAAAATTAGATTTCATCATGTTTTTCTTAACAAATGAAGAAATACAAAGCGGGGCTCTAACGTCTAAGTTAGATCGATCCCAGAGGCCGACCATCCTGACTGAGATTTTTAAGGATTTTCCCAGCAACATCAGGCAAATGCCGGGATGGTGCCTCTAAAATAGTCTCTGGTCGTCTACCTTCCACAATCCTCTTCCCCACCCTATCACGGCCTGAGCCTCAGATGCCTAAAGGCCTTAAAATCGAATTTAAAAATTCGTGTCTAATGTCTAACAAGCAAACATATTGAAGGGGCAGAAAAAAATTCTAAATTTCTTTCTTCCATCATGATTAGAATGTCAAAATATGTGCACATGCAAATTTTGGCAACTCGAGCGCATTACTTTGCGAGATATGGATGATATAATAAATTCTTGTTTCTGAAGAGAGAAGAAGAAGTGTGGAAATACAATTACATTTGTAAAATGCTGAAAGAAATGGAAAACAAATACATAGTAATTGGTACTGGGTGGAAGGCGCTATCTGTTGGAGGGTATGTTCTTCACGGCTGCCATCTTGAAGTTTGCCATATTGAATCTCGATTGGTTTTCTTAAATGGTAAGGGGGTCGTGTGATATGTTATTCTGGGCTAGAATTTTACAGGAAACATGTTTCTGAAGTCGGTTTTGCCGAAAATGAATCATTGTGAGAGGTAATGGTGTGTGACATTAGAATAGGCTACTGATACATAGCCTGAAAACACGATTTTGTTTCAAAATAATGAAGAAAATGTAAACGAACTGTATGCACATGGATATCGATATGGCAATGTAATCAGGAACAATTTGTGTGCATTTAGGTTTCCATTCCTTCTTTATTTCAATACAAAATGGGTGTATTCGGACTATTGCATCATTAGCCCATACTAATGTCACACACCATCATCTCTCACAATAATACATTTAAGGCAAAACTGACTTCGGAAATGTGTTTCCCGTAAAATTCTAAACCAGAATGACATATTACACGACGCCCTTCCTATTTAAGAAAACCAATCGAGATCCAACATGGTGGACTTTAAGATGGCGGCCCTGAAGAACATATCCTCCAACAGGTAGCGTCTTTCACCCAGTACCAATTACTATGTATTTGTTTTCCATTTCTTTCAGTAGTTTACAAATGTAATTGTATTTCAACACCTTTTCTTCTTCTCTCTTCAGAACAAGAATTTGACTATTGTATCATCGATATATCCCAAAGTAATTGCGCTCAAGTTGCCAGGATTTGCATGTGAACATATTTTGACATTCTAACCATGATGGAAGAAAGAAAATTATAAATTTTTTCTGCCCCTTGAGTATGTTTACTTGTAACCAAGAAATAAAGAACTTTCGCCGTTATATGACAGATCCAGTCTATCAGAGGAATACTTGCAGAGTGTGGAGTTCATCAGAGCACGATGAGTAAAACAGTAAAGTACGTTTCGAAGCAATTCCGAAGAATACAGCACCAGTGGGTGAAATTTCTATGCCGAAGTAAAACCTGAATGGCGCATGGATATTTTTGCTTGCTGCATTGGTGTATTGGATTTTACACATGTAGGTACACAAAACTTGTATTTCGCGAAGACAAATATATTGAAAATAATTTCCGAGCGTAAATGTACAAGCAACATGTAGCGAGGTGAAATTTTACAAGTGCTGGTACTAGTTGGCCTGGCTCTGTCCAGCTTAACAGAATATGGAAGAATGGCGTTGTTCGAGACTAAATATGTCATTTTGGTAATTGTGTGCTTATAGTCGATCAAGGATATGCGATTGAACTTTGGCTCAGGATCCGTGATGCAACAGAAAATAAGCATACGGTTCATCTCGAGTTCTCAAAAAGGAAGGACAAAAAACAATGAAGCATTTGCTTCTGTTACGTGAAGCCAAAGCATTAAACAAAACGTAAGGATTATACTAATTGAAGTAATTGCCTTTTCTTCTGAGCAAATGCTTTTCCTTCATGCTCGTGCTTCGAAGCATTTACTTCTGTTTTATTCATCCGGGAACAGTAAATGCTTCTGAAGAGCTATTCTGTAAACAACTAAATTGGTAACAGCACAGACATGTGCTTTGAAGACCATGTGACATAGAGAGAGTTAGGTCGGGAGTAAGAACGTGGCATCTATAAGATGAATTACATGTTAAGTCGAAAAAAATGACAAAGGAAAAGAAAAACAGAAAGTAAGATCTGAGTTTACAAGTAAGCGCAGATGCTCCCTGTTTGGTTTTAAAAAAACTGACACTTTCGGTTGACAAAATGACAGTTCCATTTAGTGTATAAAACTTTCGACTGCACCTTTCAATTTCTCTCCTTGCGTAGAGCCTAGAACCGTTTAGTCCTAACCGGTATCAACGAAGATCACATTATCACAGACAAAGAAAAGAAGAACAAAATCAGTACCCGAAAGGGCCCACTCAAAAGTTGTGTTAATAGTACAGGAAAGTTAGAATGAACTTAAAGAAATATTGCAGATACTGAAAGAATTCAGAGCAATATTTCAGACATAGAAGGAAATTTGACCAATACTTCAGCCATCAGAACATTATTTCAGAAATTAGAACATTATTTCAGATATAAATAGAAATTAGAACAATATTTCAGGTATAGAAAGAAATTAGAGCAATATTTCAGACATAGAAAGGAAGTAGACATATTTCAGGTGTAAAAGAAATTAGAGCAATATTTCAGGCATTAGTAATATCTTACGGATGGAAGTAAATAAGTTATTATTTTACATTTATTACTAGTTTTTATTTTATTTTACAGTGATACGATAATGGGAGACACTTTAATATCTTCTGAGTGATAAAAGATAAGTCGTGACAAATGTACGAACAAATCTAATAAGAAGACTGCTTCACGAAGTTACTTTGTTATGTAGATAGCTGTGATCTCATTGTTTTACAGCTCAGTGGGACAGCTTTTATTATCTATGTACCTAGAATAAGCGTATTGAGAGGAGTTTCTACAAATTCATTTATGCGTCACACCACACCACACATTGTTTCTGCCACCTTCGGACTTAGGCTTGATCTGTCTATAAACATTGCTTGCAGTAATCTTAACAATAGCTACCACATCAAGGTAGAAACTTATTGTTTCCGAAGAGCTTTTATTGTTTCTTTCAAGGTCGTCGCTGGCGTGTTATCTTTGGCGTCATACCAACCTCGTGGGGGCCAAAGAGAAGAAGAATTCACAGACGAGGGCATTTCTGCTTGTCGTATTCTCGCTGCGGTTTTAAAGCTCCCTGACGTGGACTGAAGTGCTATCATCCAACCGTTTGGATGGACTATAAGCACCATGTAGGAAAGCATACGAAGGCCTTTATTGAGGCCTTTTACACGGGAATATCGTCCTCCTGGATGAATGAGGCAAGAAAATGAAAGAGTAAGAGAGAGAGAGAAACACATATATACAGAGAAATGTTCGTATGTGTGTCTGTGTGTCAGAGAGAGAGAGAGAGAGAGAGAGAGAGAGAGAGAGAATGGATGTCGAAAAAATAGCACACAAGCATCCTCTGCTGTACGTCTCTTCAAGGACGCTTTACTACGTATCTTTTTTAGAGAACATTCAACAAGTTTAGATCAACCAGATGGAAACGAACATACACATTATCATTGATTCTTTCCGTATAACCTTTTTTGTATTACTTTAATGGTTGAACTGGCCAAAGACGTTTATCGGAAGAAGTAATGAGACGAATAATAATTCCTTTGAAATTTGAAATGTTATCTTTTATAGTCATTGCAGTAATTAATAGATTTAAACTGTTTTGTCAATAACTTTAGAATATTCATTATCTTATCTTTGATCATTTCTTTGGTGTGAGGGGGAAAATATCATTGAAGATTTCTGGTCTCTAGCTGTAATTCGAGAAACCTCATTACAAGGCATACTTAGAGTAAGCCAGATTAAGCCATTCTAACCATGGAAGTTAAAGGAAGCAATCTTAACAGGGATATGGTCTATCAACTCAATCAAACATGACTCTACCAGAAAACAAGCTAAACTATACTCAACCAATCAGAGAAGCGGCTGTCGTTGTGTCCCAATCACAGATACAGATTCTGTAACGAATAACAGACGCAGATTTTACAAAAAAACAAAAAAAAAACAGATGCGGCTTTCCAAATTCCAATTACACTAGATGTTCATTCATTGAAATGTTAGCGCTAACGACGTCAGTGGAAGATATTGTGTCATCAAACAATTAATACTCGTATTATGTATGAATAAATAAACGAGCTAGTGAGCTTCTAAGGACAGGACCTACTGTTTTTGGTAAAGTGGACTCCAAACCATTGCATTTAATGGATCCGGGCGGGATTTAAACCCGTGATCACGCGCACAGAAAGCGAGCGCTCTATCTTCTCGGCTACCCTGAGGTTTCGTGTTAATTATGAAAACCTTCAAGTGAATACCTGTAAATGGCCCAATTGCAGTGATTGAAGGCGATGGGAATTAAAACGAAGCCAATTTGAAGCTAAATTAATTTGTAACAGCACATCAGATTGTACTTCTTGTCTGAAAATGATTCGAAGCAATATAAATTTGTTATTTGAATTTAAAAAAAATAATAATCGTATAGTAAGTAATATATTGTATAAGTGTGTATGAAGGAGAAAGATGCACTACAGCAGTTTTAAGGAATGGTTACGTGGCCACCAAATGTTCTTAATAAACATGTGGTTTCCATAAAATTAATTATAAACATATTTAAATCAATACGTTAGAACCTAGATGATTGATGAAATACAATGGGTGTTAAACGTTAATATCATGATGATATTTTCTAAGTGATAACACTTGTTTTACTGAAACTACCTAACTTTGATCGAATTGAACATTTGGCGATGTCAGATGAGACTTAAAAATTATTATATTGGTATGTATTGGTGTATATTATATTGGTTTCTTACATGGTTCATGAATCGTTGTTACTATTGCCTTGTCGTACTAATTCCCATTAAATGAGTAACTATTATAACCTTAGGCATGGTTGCTACACAGTCGTGGTGGTTTCATGAACATACAGCAGGTTAGTACTAATGAAAACGTATAAATACAATTCTTTATTGACATGACAGATAATAGTTAAAACTAAATATGGTAGAGGAACATAGCTTCTCATTTAGTAAAAGGATTCTTGACGTACTTTGTTTTACTTTTACTCCATGTATACAATATTACCTGATCGATCAATCACTGCTTCTGATGTTTCCTCAGCGTGTTTGCATTTCTCGGATGATATATGAATCGTTTAGTTTCTTTGCCATCAATTATGCTCTAAATCATAAAACGTACGTTGCTGAGTTTGTTTAAGAGAACCTCCATATAAAAACAAAAGCTAATACAAATGATTTAAAACAGTATTGTCAAATACTGTGACTAAAATTTCTATAAAGAAGATGAATGCTTTCAGCCCAGCACTCCCTCATCCATCTGTTTATTTAATAGTTCACAGTATAACACTGGAATGCGCACACTAAATCCTAATCGGTAGTTAAACGCAATATGCGGTGGAAAAGCGCGATGTTTTTCAGGCACTCTTGTGAAATTACCAGTTTGCAACTTACGTTCTTCACCCTAACCTTTTAAATAAGAGCAAATTTTTAAACATAAATATATTAGCTTATTGGTAGATCGTAATAGAGGTCTCGGAGATATGTTTTCATCTTTTTTTATTTTTAACAGTTTGCGTTAATTTTGAATTACCGAATTATTCGGGAGAAAGCTGGTGTTAGAGAACAAGTGGACATGTATGACGAAATATTCGACTATCGGTGAATTCAATTGGGAAATTATTCCATATTACTCCATGGTCCCGTCTTATGACACTGCTCTGAGATCTTCACCAAAGGAAGTACGTAGACTGGCACGTTCTTTGAGACCAAATCAACTAATTTATTTAACTATGGGATCGATACGAATGGTCAGAGACAGTCTTTAATAATGGATGAGTGAGGTTACATAATGGGTTCACTGTTAATCAAAAGTGTAATATTTACATGTAATACATTTGTTACCTGAAATTACTCAAATTTTGATCAATTTGTGCAAAGATGTTTGTTTACAAGATGTATCAATATTACACTAACCTAGAGTGTTTCAAAACGTGTCAAAGAACCCATTTTGACAATTTCTTGTACTCTTTTCTCAAACGTTTGTTATTCTAATTAACTTCCTTTTTTCTTTTGTTCACAAGGTCCATAAAATGAACAAGAGAAAATTTTGCGAAATGACTTAGACGGTTTCTGTCCCATAGCCTGTGAGTATAAGAATAAGACCAAAGAGTTAATAAAAAGGTGGTTGTCCTAATTAAAAGGCAGAGAAAAGGTAGCGAGGATAGAACCAACTCCTATAGTCGCGGGGTTGCTGTATTAGACCTCGGTTCGGCATTGGGGGACGCATTAAGGTTCTATTACTGATGCTATCCAGACTGATCGAGAATTTTCTACGATTTTCGCTAAGTTACACTAGGTAAAGTACAGTATTGTACCTAGATCAAAGTCCAGATATTTTGAGGAGTCGAAAAAGGACATTTGGCATTTGAAGGGAAAGGGAACTAAGAAACGATTGGCCTTATTAGTCCATTTCATCGTCACGTGTGGAATGTTTACGCAAAATTACGCAAAAGTTTTTTTTTTAAATATATAAACTATTTTACTGATTCGAAGTCTTTTGCGATATATTTCTTTCTCTGAAACTTCCACATATTTTTACTTTCTTTATGTGTTTACTCTTAATATTTTGTGAAAGATACCTCATTAAAAGATTTTGACGTCACGTGTGAGGCAGTGTTGTGCTGTTATCTGTGGAATAGTCCTAATTTGTTTTGCGTCTAAATTGAACCAGGAAAATCATTTCATTATTCTCATCTTTTTTTTATGTACGTATGTTTGTTCACTATTATATAATGAGCCTACTGCGTCAGTCAGTTTATTAACAGAGGGAAAAAAAAGCTGAACAAGAAATCACTGGAAGATAATAGCAGTCATAAAAGAGAGATATTAATGTAATTTGTTTAATGAAAAGGTTCCCTCGAGCAGTCAATGCCTGTGTCAGTGTGTGTGTGTGGATGTGTGTGGGGCATGCATGAAAGCAGAACAAACAAATGGGGAAAATGCCAATTATGTCAGTGGGAATCATATGAGCATTTTATTTTCATTTCAATCCTTTACCACATAACAAAAGAATATTTTTACAAGTGTATAAGTATGTATGTTCCTATATACTATATGTATGTATCCATACAATAGAACCAGGGTCTAGTTTGTTAAACAAATAATTTAAAAAAGAATACTCTGTAAAGAGTATGTTACAAGAATGTTACCATGCATAATGAAATAGTTGTAATTATTTAGACATGTTATAATATCTTTGAATAAGGAATATATGCAACATTCAAGAGTACCTTTGACTCAAACAAATTGACATAATGCATTAAAAAAAACAGGGAGGACATATGAAACACACTGTAACAGACGTGTGGGTTTTCTAGGCATTTACGAATATGAGAGGTACATAATGATTTTAAGTAGGGGATGATAAAATCCTTTTGTTTATGCCATAGATAGAACCTGATTAAAGTAATGCATAACTTGTTCGTGCACTTGTACATTTTAGTTTCAATCTTTGGGCTTCTGTTGCCGAAATGTCAATTTCTTAATTGCAAAAATACATTAGGTTTTAAACAAATCAGATATGATATAAAATCAAGCCCCAAAAAATCAGATTGTAGTGTGGGAAAAAGAAGTTTATAAAGCTTAAATTGATTGAATTGTTATTAACGTCCTAAGCGAACTGGTAAGCTTCTAAGGACGGGACCTACAGTTTAACGTGGGCTCAAAACCATTTGCGTCCTCACCGAGAATCGAACCCGGGATCCATAAAGCTTAAATAATAACGAAACATTAGTTACCACGGTTTCCTTTTATCCTTGAGGAGTCGGTCCAAGTCTTTTTGCTGGGTATGTTTCATGTCATCACAAAAAAAACTATTTCTCATATAAGAAAGGAATTTTTGTTTCAAAGATCAATTTTTAACAGAAGGTCAAAGCTGTTTGCATGTTGTACTGTAAGTTCAGGTTCACAGGAGAGAGTATAACAGATGAAACAATTAATTTAGGAGAATACACTTTGTTCTACTCATTTTCCATTTGAGTGGGTACCTTGACACTATTCAGATTAATAGTATGGCTCAATTTCTCCAATAATATTGTGAAACAAGATTATATGCTACAGGATAGCTTCTGACACACCCTGTAGTACCACGTAAGCGTTGTCAAACTTAATAAGGAAGTATACATCTGAGTAAAAAGTTGTACAAGAAATTGAAAGACATACTTTTAGCATAACTTATAATACAAAGTGCCAATGCTAATAGAGCTCATCTTAATAAGCCTACTGATTTGCTCAAAATAGCATTTATAGTTCACTTTAAACTAAATTTGTAAGATGTAAACACAAATAGACACAGAATAATCTTCATTGATGATGTAATGTATATTTTATGATATCATTCCACTGTTAAAGGAATGGAATTTTTAGTTCGTTTTGGCAATGATATGATGAATTTGTAACTATGATTCTCTGGCAAGAAAGATTGTATAATTTTCATAGTACGTGTTTAGTTCCACCTAACGGCCTTTTTTGTAACTATAATTTTTGAACGATCGAAGACGATCTAGGGTAGCCATATCTAGCTTGACCGATGGAGGAAACACTGCTCCGTCGAGCCTCCAATTTATCGATGAAGTTAAGTAACGTATTATTTGAAGTATACCAATATATCAAAGAATTCTACAGGAATTATGATATCACGATCTATTGGAGCATTTATTTGGTCTACTAGTAATTATATTTCGCGGGTTAAAGTTACTGGTCTCCCCGCACGGGCCTTCCCAGGTGGCGGATAGGGGAATTCCGACCAGATATGGTGGGTACTGGAAATATTCAGGGGCGGACAAAAACCAGTACTGCTGATGTTTTGCAGTTAGTAGATGGATGTACAAAGGCTAGGGGAAGATAACCTGAACAAACATATCATGGTAAAGGGAAGCAGCTTCACCATTACCACCCTGAGGCTGAAGATGAATGACATTGGCAATGCTCAGAGGTGGATAGAGGACGACATCTTGAATGTATACCTTTACTGCGAGGTCGTAGAGCTGACAACTCTACACAGTTAAATCATGTCAAGAAATAGTAACAGATGGTTCATGGATTATCCTGGGGTAAAATATTCCGGAGGTAAACTATTCCCTCATTCGGATCTCCGGGCGGTGACTGCTTCAGAGAGCTCCAAGAACAGGATTAAGAAAGACATTAGAATAGGAACGTGGAACGTACGATCGTAAGACACAACAGTTGATATTAGATAGCATGAAGATAGCATCCGAGACGGCAAGTACACTTTCTACTAAGGTGGAACACAGTTTCACGATTTCGGAACAGGATTCCTAATTAAGAACAGTATCCTTCCAGCGGTTCAGAAAATAGAGTTCCTAAACGAAAGAGTATCGTACATTACGATACGTACTCGATGGGGCAGCATGGTTTTAATAAATGTCTAGGCTTTGACCGAGGTGGCTGATGATAACGGCAAAGATGCATAATTATGAGAATCTAGAAAGGTTGCTTGACCGATTACCGAAGTATAATACGAAAATTGTGTTGGGTGAATTAAACGCTAAGGTAGGAAGGGAAGAAAAGTATAGATGTATTACAGGCAAATACAGCCTTCACGAAATAAGCTACAACAATGAACATAGACTGATGATTTCCGCGACCTCGAAATACCTACTAGTAAAGAGCACGTACTTTGAATATAAGTACACACAGATATCTCCGGATGGCAAAACTCTCAACCAGATCGATCACGTATTAGTAGATAGACGAGGACACATCAGTATAATGGACGTTGGGTCTTACAGAGGAGCGGAACGTGAAACCGACCATCAGTTAGTGATCACAAAAGTGAAGAAAAAGTTATGCATCGCGAACAGAGAAGGTAAAGGAAAAACACAAATCGAAGTTAAACGATTAGATAATCCGAGCGTAAGAGCATATTACCAACTGGAAAGGTAAGATGTGGGAGGCAATACGTGATACAGTGAAGGGCGCAGCGAAGGAAGGTTTAGGTGAGAAGAAAGAGCAGCAAACAAACTTTGGTTTATGAAGAATGCCTTAAACTTCACGAGGAATGTAAACAAACAAAGCAACGATGACTAAGTAATAAAAACGAAGCAAATACCAACCAGTGCAGTAACGTGAAACGCAACGCCACACGCCGGTTCTGAAACAAAAAGCGAGAGTATCTGACGCAGAAGATCCAGGAGATAGAGAAAAACATGACAAATAACATACGAGATTTGTAAAAAAGGGGTAAATTCGTTAAGGAAAGGTTACCAGCGTAGATTAGGGATTATTTGAAATGAATGCGGAGATCTTCAAGCCCATCCGACTAAAATTATCGATGTGTGAAAAGAATATTTCAACGAACTTCTTAATGTACACAACGGAGAATTTAAAATCTATACAGCA
>JAGDQP010029294.1:0-23475 GCA_022664845.1 Lepisma saccharinum | reverse complement strand
GTCGTACTCCAACTTTCGCAACCGTAAAGAATTACCGGCAGAATAACCGTTCGGTATATTTTCAATTTCAACTTTCTTGATATTAATCGTGAGGTTAGGAGTTTCTGGACTAAATAGAAACATGCGTTGTCCGATACTAAACGACCTTTTATTTCTTCCGTTACCTAGTTTTTACTTGTTACGTATGCTCCCAGTTGTCTATGTTCTCATCTTTAATTGTTATGTACTTATTTCCGTTATTCCTGTGTTCCCGACTTATCATATATTTTATCTTCTCTATTTACATGTAGACTCATCACACGCTTCTCCTAAGACATCGGTGTTATTTTGTAGTGCTTCTATATCTTCTAAATCTACATTATCCGCGTACACGAACAGTTGATTAAAGCCATTCAACGTTAGTCCCTTTTTGTCCTCTTTTATTATTAAAATCGCATATTCTAAAGCATAGTTAAACATTAGAGGTGACAAGGCATCACCTTGTTTCAATCCGTTGCGAATCTTGAAACTATCTGACATATTATTAGTTACCCGTACTCTGTTTATGGGGTCGCTGAGACACATCTTCACTAGTTGAACAAGTTTCCTCGGAATTCCAAAATTGTACCAGAATACTGTATAACTTTTCCCTATTAATAGAATCATAAGCTTTCTTAAAATCAATGAATAGCTGGTGAACAGTCCCACTGTATTCCCATTTCGTTTCCAAGATTTGTCTCAAGGCGAAAATCTGGTCCAACGTGGATCTATTTCTTCTAAATCCACATTGGTGATCTCCAATTATTTCATCTACGTATACGGTTACGCGAGTTAGCGATATATTACTCAATACTTTCTAACACGTTGTGAGTAACGAGATTCCGCTGTAATTATTACAGTCCGATTTATCACCTTTTTCATAAACCGGAACAATTATTGAGGTTTTCCATTCCTTTGGAAGCTCGTCCTTTACCTGTCTCAGACAGACGGAACATAGGAGATCGTTGGAATGTCGGAACTCCGGCAATCCAACAATCTCCAACAACAAGCTTGCCCCAGGATGGGAAGCACTAAGTAGTGCGCGCTGCACGCCCTTGCAAGTGCACGACCTAACCTGTGCAAAGAACGCAGAGAGGCAGGGGTTTAAAGGTGGGCCCTAAATAAAATAAAATAAAAACATCTCCATATAGCGTTTATCAATTTATGCAGTTCCCTGATTAGTGCCGTTCCTCCCGATTTAATTAATTCCGCTGGAATATTGTCTATTAGCGGTGATTTGAAACTTTTCAATTTCTTTATCAACATTTCGACCTCGATCTCGCTAGGTTCGGGTATCCACGGTTCTGCGGTATAGATTTCAAATTCCTCTGTTTGTTCTCCGTTGTGTACATTAAGAAGTATGTCGAAATAACCTTTCCATACATAGATAATTTTTGTCTGATCCACTTGAAGATCTCCGCGTCCATTTCTAATCATTTCTAACCTCGGCTGGTAGCCTTTTCTTAACGAGTTTACCCCTTTGTATAGATCTCGTATGTTATTTGTCTTCCCGTTTTCCTCTATCGCCTGAATCTTATGCATCATATATTCTCGCTTCTTGTTTCTGAATCCGCATGTGGCGTTGCCTTTCGCGTTACTGTAGTGGTTGGCATTTGCTTCGCTTTTATTACTTAGCCATCGCTGCCTGCTTGTTTTCGTTCCTCATGAAGTTTAAGGCATTCGTCATCAAACCAAGGCTTTTTTTTTTTTTCGCTTTTTTCTCCCCTACCCTTTTTTCCCCTCCCCCTTCACTGTATCACGAATTGCCTCATCAACTTACTTTTATCAATTTCACTATTAACTTCATCTTTATTACTACTCGACTCGGCTAAGATTTCAAACCTATTGGAGATTTCGAGTTGGTAGTCTGCTTTTACGTTTCGATTATCTAATTGTTTAACTTCGAATTTACGTTGTTTTGATTCTTTGCTTTCTCTGTTCGCGATGCATAACTTTTCCCTCACTTTTATGATCACTAATTGATGGTCGGTGTCACCTTCCGCTCCTCTGTAAGACCTAACATCCATTATATTGGTGTGTCTTCGTCTATCTACTAATACGTGATCGATCTGGCTGAACGTTTTGCCATCCGGAGATACCCATGTGTATTTGTGTATATCTTTGTGAAGGAGGTGTGCTCTTCACTTCTAGGTTTTTCGAGATCGCGAAAGTTATCAATCTTTCTCCATTGTTGTTGGTGATTTTGTGAAGGCTGTATTTGCCTATAGTAGGTCTATATTTTTCCTACCTACCTACTTTAGCGTTGAAATCACCCAACACAATTTTCGAATTATATTTCGGTAATCGGTCAAACAACGTTTATAGCTCCTCCATAGCCACCTCAGCAGGAGCGTAGACATTTATTAAAACCGTGTTGCACCATCGGGTACGAATCGTAACGTACTATAGTCTTTCGTTTACGAACTCTACATTCTGAACCACCAGAAGGATAGTGTTCTTAATGAGGAATCCTGTTCCGAAATCGTGAGACTGTGTTCCCCCGTAGTAGAAAGTGTACTTGCCCTGTCGGATGCTATCTTGACCCTCCCACCGGACTTCTTGTATCGCTAATATGTCCACCTTGTACTTCTCGGTCTCGCGTACTGCCACCTGAAGAGCTTTCGTTTTGTATAACGATCGTACATTCCACGTTCCTATTCTAAGGTCTTTCTTGGAGCCCCCTGAGGCAGTCCCCGCCCGGAGATCCGAATGAGGGACTAGTTTACCTCCGGAATATTTTACCCCAGGAGAATCCATGAACTATATGTTACTATTTCTTGACATTATTTAGCGGTGTACAGTTGTCAGCTCTACGACCTCGCAGTAAAGGCAGACATTCAAGATGTTGTCCTCGGTCAATCTCTAAGCCACGATATTTTTGTTCGGGGTTATCTTCCCCTAGCCTTTGTAGATCTACTAACTGCAAGGCAGCAGTACTGGTTTTGGTCCGCCCCGGAATATTTCCGGTACCCACCATATTTGGTCGGTATTCCCCTATACGCCACCTTGGGAGGCGCCTGGTGGGAGACCAGCAACTCCAAAAATTAAGTAATAATAATATCAATCTAATATGTGTAATATACAAACCATACTAAACTCGTGTAAGTACGTCTAAACATGCTAAATGAAGCACGAAAGTTATTTTTAGCTAAATTGCAAAGAAACTACTAATGCAACGAAGAACCACTGTTTTCACACCCGGCTTCTCGAATTTCTTCGTAAATTGTTCACATTAATTCCGTCTATGAGGCACCAGTAGTGCATTCAGACTTATACTGGGAAATTAATAATCCCAAAGTCAAATTAGGTTTCATAAAGTTAAAACAAAACAAAAAAGCAACAACTTTCATAATTATAACATATATAAGCATTATTGGTAACAATAATTTTATATAAAACTATTTACTTGAAGAACCTCTTTCAATAATGCAACAATTCACGGTTTCCACGGAAATTATTTCCCAGTAGATTTAATGCTAATCTCAAAAGGCTGCTAAAAATGTGCTCTCGCTACAATTATGGCCCAAGCTAATAAAGCAACTTTACGCGCGCGCCCAAACCGGTCATAATTGTTGAGCAAGCCCGATCAGGGCTGGAACCCACTTGTCGCTTCCTGTGGAAGGAGTCCTCAAACTCGCTGATTCCCAACAGACGAAGACAGGATGAGTTCGAGTGGGACTTAAAGATGACTGCCACTGTGGAGAGGGACATTGCCTAGAAGGAAATCTGCCTTAGTGAACTGGAGCTGGTCATTTTGCAAGACGAGGTCGAACTTCAGAGTATAGACTTCGCAAGAAAGCCTCTTCGAAAGATGCCAATCAACTTGACTCCTCCTCCTGAAAGTGCAAAAGGGACGCTAATGATCAAAAAAGGAAGTGGAAAAAAGTTTGCGCGAACTAAGGAAGCGATACAAACTACACATCGGAAGTTTGTTCGATTATTTAACAGCCGGCAAGAGTTCAGATGAAATACACAGTAACAAGGACGATGAAGTTGACTGACCTATCAAAGAAGCAGAAGCATGAGGAGGACCTGTGTGAATGTGATGGTCTCTGTAGCGAGATAAGTTCTCCGCAAACCTTCTTCGGAGTTTTTCTTTGATAGTGTTAGATTCCTCGTCATTTTTGTTCCTTCCTAAATGAATGCCGTTGTCTAAATAATTAGCAGACTTGTATGAGTGCTCTGTGTTTCCTTTTAGCGTGCCCAAGTAATTCCATCTTCCTTTTTTCTTTAACACTTTTTATTGTGTTTCAGAAAGATCAGTCAATTTTACTGGTGACTGCCAAAAGACACTTGTGAATTCTGACTGAAGTTTTACCTTTTCCTCAACAATGACCTCTTCATACTCATTCATGCAAATTTCGTTATAAGTAATGTCTTTCACAGCAGCAATGGGATTCCTTAATACCCTCTTCTCATCAGGTATTCTAATGAAAGTACTAAACGGTAGGAAACGTTAAGCGGGGATTGGCGACTTTGTGGGCTGTTTCCACACGATGCTTCCAGGAGTGGTAAAACGGTTCTTTTGAGAACCAATAACTCCCTTCCGAAAGAAAGGAAACGGCTCTCTTTAGAGCCACCATAACTATTTATAAAACAGTCTTGCTCAAGGCCACCGGAACCTTTCCAAAAGGAGAGGAACTGGCTCTTCTCAGGGCTACCAAAACCTTTCCAAAACGAAAGGGACTGACTCAGGCCCTCCATAACACTTTGAATAATTCCAAGATCGTCAACAAACACTATCAGGTTTTATGAAAGCTGTTCAAAGTTGCCTGAAAAAGATGAGAATCAACGCCATGAAAAAACTCCAAAAGAAGCGAAGAAGAAAGTGGTTGACTGGAATTTGAATCTCATTTCACGGACAAGCGCCAAGGAGATACAAGGGTTCTGAAGATGCATCAGTTAATGATAGTCAGTGATACTGCAGCAAAGTATATTGCGCTATTCTGGAAGGATTTTAGTCAATATTTGACCAGGAAGATCTACATCGTATAAAGAAACTGGTAACTACATTGATTTCAGGTGTAATAAGATAAAAACAGGCAGATATACTGCGAGCATATCCAGAAATTGATGTACCATCCTATGTCATAGAACTGAAGATGTTCTTAAGAAGAAGAATTAAACTTCTGTAAGTGAGATACTCAATGTGTTTCGACAAATAGTGTCGGCAGGTTCGACCAATGTTAAGAAACTTGCTTCGTCTTTTGATAGCGGTGCAAACTTCATCATGTGATGAACGTAGATTCAAAACAATTCTAAGGAACAGCATGACTGAAGAGAGTGAATGGTTTGTTATGGACGAGTTAGCAGATAGATTTGCTGCAGCCCGTGATCGTCTCAGAATAATCTTCGGGACAGTCAACTTTAAAGTAAGTAGATATGAATAGATTAATATCAATTAATTAGTTTGCATCTGTAGAATTGTAATTGTAACTACAAGTAGAATTTTTGTTATTATTTACGTTATCCATTGACTGATCCGAGTATTTTATTAACATTTAGTTTGAAGTATATTCATAATGTAGCTTACAGTTAATCTAAGCCATGACACACTCGCAGACTGGTTCGACTTTTGCAGGGATGTGTGTGTTTGCTGGACTTGAGAATCTTCAGTGGAACTTGGGGGTTCAGGTGTAATAGTTGAAATTGACGAGTGTAAATTTGGGAAGCGTAAAAATCACTGTGGTAGGATTATAGACTGTATATGGATTTTCGGTGGTTCTGAGAGATACGTTCGGAAATGTGTTTATGGTAGTGGTGAAGGAGAGAAAAAAGTAGTCTCTTACAGATGGTCTTCTTGAATGGGTCAAACCTTCTTGAATGATAAGTTTAATTTTTGTTTCGATGTTATGTTTTCTAATCATTTGAAGTTGTGTGATATAGCACTCGGAATTTCTCAAAATGCTGTGTTTTACTTCCTACAGTCATAAAACAACCTAAAATGTGTGCAAAAATGAAAAAAAAAAAAGCTGCTATTAGAATTTGTCATGTTATTGCAACATCACAAGTTTCACTTTAGGAACTTTTTTTCTTGCAAGTATTTTAGTGTCTTTCATGGCTGTAGGAAGCAAAACATAGTACTATGAGGAGTTCAGAGATGCCAGAAGGAGCTCTTGTAAAGTATTACAGTTCATTTTTAGTCATCTACGTGTCATTCATAGACAAAGTAACGCTAATAATATTACTAGGCCTGTCGTCATATTGACCTGTGGTAAACTCGAGAACATCTTTAACGAAATAATAATGACACGGATTTTCGCAACACTTCTGGATAGGCTGTGGGTATTACTTTAGCTTACGTCGCGCGATTTTTCCGGCTGAACCTCGCCCGCTCTAATAAAGCCATTTTCAATTCAATTCAATCGGAATCATGGTAGAATTATGTCACAGTGACATGTTTATTTCCATATCAACATTGATGTTTTGCTACAAAAATCATACAGTATGTCGAGTGAGCAACAGCATACAGACGTTTGAAAAAGCCAGGTTATTTTTTTTTATTTTTTATTATACGTCACGCACAATACTTTTAACAGATACCAAATGTGACTGCTCCATTTATGGTTGCAAATGGAACGTTGGACGTATACTAAAGAGAGGCCTTGCTGTGTATAAAGAAGTGTTTGTGATAGTTATTTCCAAGAACATGAGTGGTATAGAGCGTACATGTCTTGCAGATACTGGAGTAGATAAAGTATAATATAACTACGTTCTTCGCCACTAAGGGCGCCTATTATCTTGAGTGCGCTTCCGTAACCAAAATAAACCAGAAATCTGTAAAAATAATTACCTGCAGGCCAGACTGAATAGCATGCTCTACTTTCTCCGCTATCAGCTGGTCACTTTCACCGAAGACATTTCTCCTTTCTGAATGACCAATAATAACCCAATCAACACCGATATCCAAAATCATTGCGGGACTAGTTTCTCCAGTAAATGCCCCTTTCGGGACCTTGTAGCAATTTTGTGCTGCAACTCCAACATTAGGAGGAAGGTTTTGTTTCGTGTAGTCCAGGTAAATGGTTGGTGCACCTACAACTATTTCAACGTTTGGATCCAAAGGGCCAGCTTTAAGAAAATTAATGATACCGTCTATATCCTTCTTGCTTCCATTCATTTTCCAATTTCCACCAACAAAAAACTTCCTTGCACTCATTTTGCCTGTTCACTTGTCTCCTACTTGCGAAACGACCTTCTCAAGGTTAAGAAGCAAACAGGAATATTAAACACGGAAGTCGACACTCGACAGTCGAATATAAGAATAACAAGCGGAAGTGACGACATCACAGGTAGTAAAGGGCCTAGAGCAGATAAAACCATAGAGTGGTAAAACTTAGAGGGATTCTTACGTCATCAAAGTGAAGCCGTTTTTATTTTCAATGACGGCCATGTTTGTAGATCAGGCTGCAAAAAATAAACGCAATTTCATTGGTCATTGTCATAGGTGCTTAAGACCGACATAGTCTGCTATTCTTCAGCTTGTAAAATATTTAAGGGTGTAGATCACTGACCTCCCCCTCCTATATCCACAAGGCTATTCCGAGCGAACTGACTCTCCAGAATGCAGGTTCCTTGGTGTGGCTCTTGCAAATGAACTCCACACTGTAGGAACCGCACCCTGGAGCCCCAATTCGCTAGAAACACATATTGCAGATACAGAGTTAACCTAGCCTTCCCCCCCTTCCTGGAGCTATCACATGGCATTTAAGTTAAACGGTACCAAATGAATACAGAGAAATGAAATTTATACAACTTAATTCAAGCACATAGCTGCAAGGCAAATAATTTAGAAAAACACTTTCTTAACAAGGACTCTTGGAACTATTTAGCAAACGCCCCAAAACTGGCATTTATGAACTTAAATAGCTACGACACTTGGAGACTGCCCAGTGGAAGAATAAAACCTGGCTATAACTAAAACCGACTTCGCTGGTTATACGAATAAAAAAATCTCCAGGCGTATTTCAAGATAAGTGCAGTTGTTTAAAGTGTCTATAACTATATTCAATGCATTTTCAAGTGTAAATGAGGGAAAATCGTGAAAAATATGCGTATATGGCCCGAAGTGCATATAGCGCAAAAGTACTGGAATTGAATGATGTAGCCGCGATGTGCCCATAAATTTAGCTTTCGGAAGTGAAATAGAGAGGAACAGTGAAAATCCGAACTGGCGACGTAAAACTATAAGTGCACGGTTAAATATACTGTTTTTATATAAGTTTTATTTATATTTTTTTTTTGTTAGTGTACGTATTCAAAAATGATGTTTTTCTCTCGTTATTTATTACGAACCGGAAGTAACAGCTGACAACGTGAAAAACAAGTGAATCATTAGTATTGGATGGCTAGTGGTGGAATTAGTATATAGCACAGGATATAGTATGGCAACCAAATTAAAAACAAAGGCGTGGAGAATTAACAAATATTTAGAGTCATCAATGTACAACATAACACGCAGATAGTAGGGCAATGGGAAATTCTAACCAAATAGGACATTATAATTTGTAAGTTGACATTTTTCTTAACTTTTATGGACGGGGTCAGTTATCTATACCCTTCACTAAAATTGCTTGTGAGGTGGAATTGAATTTTTAAAGTCTGGTATTAAATATTTACATTTAGATGTTCTTGTAGATGTTTGGAGCATACATCTACAAGAGAAAAACGCTATGGATGATGGATTTCATACCTTGTTTACATTACTAACAAAACCCGAGTTCATTTTAGCAATTTAAACGCAAGTTACCGTTAACGCGGGTTTCAAATTTAACTATTGTCAACAATGTTAGTAAGAAACGGCTGTCTAGACGCAAGTTAGTCACTAGGCACAGCTGACTTCGTGAGTTGATTTCTTTCTTTATCGAAATATATAGTATCCTAGTGGTGTATATCACTTTTAAAGTATAAAAGAATGATGCAGAATAAATCTACAAAATATTACGCTAGAATCAATTCATTTATGTCCACTATTTTATAATTTAAATATCTTCCGTGTACCACTCAGATTCTTTACTCTACGGAGACATCTACCGGTTTCTTTACGGACAATGGGAGGAACAGAGACGTGGATTTGCATGCCAGACCTCAGCAAATCGTGCTCCCGTCTGTTGTGCTATTTGCATGCGAAATACTCAGTGCCACATCTCTCCCACTATTCACGAGAAACATTGACTCGCGCCCGGGTGATTTGTGTACTTTTAGTGTACCTCAGTGTTCTAGTGTAGTGTAAGTGTGTGTTCAAACTCAGAATCTCACTGTTGGACCTACGCTGCCATCTTGTATGTTTGTGTTCAGTGCAATGCTTGAGAAATATCACACCCCTTTACACATCTCCCTTTTGTCCGTGCGGAAGGTCGTAGCCGCAGGCGCACCGCCCCTTAAACGTTGACGGCCTCTGTCTATCTTACGCTCCCTGCTCGACTGTCATCACGAGCAAAGGCGTCTGGAGCGAGCTGATCATAGCAGCGGGACAGACACCACATCGTCCCTACACCCCGCGAACCCCGGCCTCGGGGATGGATTCATCTCCAAGGAAGACTCAGATTGTCAGCTGCTTCTCTGCAGCTCCTGCAATCTGTTCATAATGATCAATAGCAAACTGTGCCCATCCCACCTTCAGACAACCTGAATTCCCAAGCAAACCCTGCTGCAGCCATGGAAGTCCCCGGAAATCCATCTTTCTCAGTCGATTACGCTTCTTTGGGCGTTCTCCACACATAAACACGGCCCGTGGTTTGGAATAGGGTGAACGGTGACTCATCCGACCATACCACACGTTTCCAGTCGTCAACGGTCCAAGTTGCATGGTCGCGGCACCATTTGCGGCGTGCTAAAGCGTTCTGGTCCCTGATGAGAGGTTTGGCCCGTGCAACACGACCCCGTAAGTTCATGTCATGTAATTCGCGGCGGACTGTGATTGTCGAAACAGGTTGGGGGAGGTGCTGATTGAGTTCCTCCGTCACTTGCGCCGCAGTGGCACGACGGTTCCGCGTGACAATGCGCTTTAATACCCGGCGTGCCCTGTCACTGATGCTTTTCTTCCGCCCACTGTTCCGCTTCCCCGATGTGGTTTTCCCGTGTGTTGTGTAGGCCATCATCACCTTCGACACTGTCCCTGGCGACACACCTAACACACTAGCCACTGCCGTCACACTCACTCCACATAACCGCGCACCAACAATTTGCCCTCTTTGAACCTCTGAGAGGTCTCCCATTTTACACTACATCCGTCTGCTGCAGCCACTGCACACTCCTGTTCCACGACGCCTGACGTAGTATGGAGACCGACCTAACACACCACCACCAGCAGTCCGGCGCTGCGGTCGCCACGACACCACTGCCAACCCATACATCTGACGTGTTGCCAACTACAGGTGTTTCCATTATTCTGATAAGCATCTGTATATGGAATTAAGGAAAATATACATTTACTCGTACTGTAAAACCTCTCCTCTCCGCCGAAGCTGCAATCTACCATAATCAGGACAGCATAATTATGCACTTGCGCACCTGGCCGGATCTAGATAAAGTCAAGGCTCTTTGCCTTCATCAAAAATATGAGCACGCCATGGAGCGCCCCAAAGAGGACCGCCCTTTCAAGGTGGTAATCCGGAAACTCCCTATAGACACTCCCGTTGAATACATCCAGGAAGACCTGACCGCCAAAGGATATCCTATCCAAAACGTCATCCAGATGACAGGACGAAGCAAACTTGATGGCTCCAGCATCCCATACCCACTCTACCTGGTGTCTCTCAAGAAGGTTGCTGGCATACAGGATGTGTACTCCGAAACCCGCATATTAGATTTTAAGGTGCTCATTGAACCACATCGTGGCTCTGCAATCATACAATGCCATTGATGTCAACGTCTGGGCCATAGCCAACATCTCTTCGATTCCTTCTTCAAATGCGTTAAATGCGCCCAGGGCCATCCTACTGCCGAATGCCCGAAAAAAGACAAATCTACTCCGGCCCTATGTGTTAACTGCAATGGTCCCCATCCAGCCAACTACCGCGGATGTGAGGTGATTAACAGAGCTCAGGCAAAGCGCAACCAGCTACTTAAGCAGACTGTCGCCGCTTCGGCTTCAACTCCATCCACTTCCGTGCACCACTCTACACACAAGCCTCCCGCAGAGTCCACAACATCAACACAATGGCAACATGCAATTCTGCCACCTTCTCCATCTCCAGCCTCCGCGCCATTCCACTGGCGCAAACAGCATCCCTTTCCGCCACACCACCGGCACCACCACATCCCCATCTACGGACTCCTCCACTATCTCCGACATGCAAACCCTTTTCACCACTCACCCTTTTAAAGGCCTAAGCTTCTCGAATACCATGCAGAAGATCCAGATCGGAATGTGAAACATCCTAGCAGCCGAAGGTGCCCTCGCCAAGATAGCCGCATTTGTCGAAGTTTTTGCCACCATTTAAGACAATGGCCGTGACTAACAAGCGACGTACACTAGCCAGAGAAGTACGTCTGCTTCATTACAACGCCGACGGCCTCCGAAATCACATTCCTCAGTTACGCTACTTTCTCCAAGAACACAAAACTCTTCTATCCGAAACACACTTTCGCAGATTTCATCGTTTCACCTTACCAAATCACACAATATACAAGAACGACCATCCCCTCCCAACAAAAGGCAGCACTGCTATTGCTATAAAAACATCTATTCCTCACGAACTGGTCACCTTGCCGCCCCTTCAGACTCTTGAGCTCACTGCTTTTAATTTACTTACTCCCAGAGATCCCGAGGGCGTTCGGAATCACTACCTTTTCCTTCAAAAGCACCTTTTCCTTCGTCGCCGCCATATTGAAGGTCGTTCGAAACCTAAAGGAAGAGTCGCAAAGGTCCTTTTATAGCACCTTTCATGAAGGTACCATTGAAGGTGCCTTTCCGGAAGTTCGGCCATTTAATTTACCCAGAAGACCCAGCGAGACAGAAGGCATGTCACCGCCGTCTCACCAAAATAACCCTAGATAAAAATGTTACCGAAGTACATTTAACATAGTAAATATTGGACAGTACTTTAATGAAAGAAAATAAATTGTATACTTATTTTTTGTCTAGCGGCGAAATTGTGTATTTGCATTTCACCGTACTAAATTTAATTCGATTTATTTTTAGTGCAGCTTATAGATTTCACACCTCTAAATCAGAAGTGATGAAACATTTCTATCCAGGGATTCAGTCAGTATTTTTAGTTTGGGGAAGTAAAGCAAAAATTGGAGAGAAGCAAGTT
Organism: Lepisma saccharinum; assembly: GCA_022664845.1. Classification (NCBI taxonomy): domain Eukaryota; kingdom Metazoa; phylum Arthropoda; class Insecta; order Zygentoma; family Lepismatidae; genus Lepisma; species Lepisma saccharinum. Next base: position 11,197 of record JAGDQP010029294.1, on the reverse strand, counting down.
AAATTGTTCCAGATTTTATAGGGAGTTTTAATCTACACTATGCCACACACTTCCAGTAAAAATTAAGTTAGGGCCGTGTACTTGACAATTCGAGGGTTACATCACCATTGGGGGGATCTGACAAATTCCATGTTTCTATATTCACTGTAGCATATCTATTCTATTATCACTTCACGTTCACCTGCTAATAACTAGGAACCTTGATTATAGCATTTTCATCATTGCATTGCAGATATTTGCATTATTATATTGAAGTGAGTTTGAAGGAAATACTCAGGTTGTTCACCCTCGTATACTTCCTCAAGTCCCTACACATAATAAGCGCCTGATATGTAGGTGTATAGAAAACGAAAAGTTAGAATGCAGTTATCTACATCCCGCAAACTCTTGACTATTATACTATACAGCGTATTGGAAGATTAGGACAAACAATAGCACAATGTAGAGTACAGTAAGTATACAAAGTTTCGATAAGATAAAATGAATTGTGTGGGCGGTAACAGCACTATGCCTTACGCCCATCCCGATACGGGGGAGCCCCTTATCTTTGTCACATCTAAACACAATGTTTCGAGTCATTGAAGGGTGAAATAAAATTGAAAGGGCGAGAAAAAACAGGGACTAGTTGGCATCTTGCGCATTGGGGGCAAACCCATGCAGTGTCTTTTAAACGCCATGTACTTCACATCTACAGGAATATATCTAACCTGACTTTAACTAACCCCTTTCGCTTGCTCGAGATACTGTCAGTATTTTCTTGTGGACGTTCATTCATAACACAAAGCAATGTTCGATTTGCCGAAGGGATGTCGGGGATCTTCTCTGGCGCGTGAGTATTTTATCACCGGTTGTTGATTCCGAATAGCATCCCAACCAGGGATAAAATCTTTGTATTTCTACCCATTCAGGTAATATTTTGAAACTTACCAGCAACCACTAGCTTTAGGATCACCCCTTTGTAATTTATAGCAAACCGAACCCTGACACGGAATGTCGCCATAAGTACTCCTCCGCATTCTACCATGTTTATTTGGGGCTGATCAACTCGAGTGCGTATTTAACGAAATAATGACATAGCTTTTCGTAATACTTTATGGATTGCTTGCTGGTTGTCACTAGATATTTATAAAATTGTCTGCGACAATTAGTGGTAAAGTAATAAGTGATGTAAAGCGTACACATTCTTCAATACATAGCGGAAGATGCGGGCCATAAAGTAAAGTTTATCCAAGAAAGCTCTTATTTCTCTGTGGTATTAATGCTAGCGTGATATTTCAAGCTTTGCAAGATAAATGCAAAATAGAGATGTACATTTATACACAGTTTAAAACACACAACGCCCCTTTGTTATTTGATTTTCTTTCTCGGTAATTCAAAAATGTTGAAAGATCATTTGGACCTTTGTCTATAGTACACACGAAATATAAGTCCACTTTAGTTTAGCATTACACATCAGTTTGTTTTAAACGCAACATACAGGGCTGCATTGCTTTTTACATGTGAAGGATTGTTGCAGCTAGTAATTCTGCCAGAACCCCGATAGGGAGACGCCACCTCACCAACTTTACAAAAGCATTAGATATTTTACGTTAAATAGAGCAAATCGTGAAAACCTAAATACACACTCACCAATTTGAATTTCACATTCGTTCAAAAAGTTCTGGCGGACATAGCACGCAACATTTCAACCAAATGTATTTTTGAAATCATGCTAATTTATTGTTGTGCGTCTTGTAATTCTTACTATGGGGGAATAAATGTGTTTTGCGATTTTTTCTAAATGTTTACAGTACCGATCGACGTATGGACATAATAACGGAAGTTATCTTCTCACATTTATCAACAGATGTCGCGCCTGTGGAAGGACGTACGAAACCATTTCCTTCGGAGCAAGAAACGAAGGTACCTTCAATATTTCCTACCCGAAGGGAGTAGGAGTTAGGAGTTGATTCCGAACGCCTCCCCTATCTATATTATGTCCGCCTACAAAAAACAGCTATCCCACTCATCCGTCACATTCTGGAACTGCTACGTAAACTTGGCCATCGATTTATGGAAAAGGTAATAATTGAATTGAAGCATGTACTGTTTCATATCAAAATGTGTGGATTTTAATTTGTAATTGATCTACGTATATGTTGTGATTGTAATTTTCTATTTGTATCTTTTATTCAATGTTTTAATTTTATCTTATTATAGCTCCAAAAATCGTCGTTAACCTTTTTCAGTGCAGTCCCTCGTCTTCATAGTCTGTTCTGGATTATCCAATCAGAAGAAGGCTTCTACTCCAGTTTTGAGTTCCTTTAGCAACATCTGGAGGAGGGATAGCGTGGGTGTTCTCTTTCTTATGTCGTGAGCGCACGAGATACTGGGCAGTGCGTTATGGACTAGAGACGGAGACAGAACTTCAGGAACGATGTTGCTTCGTCAATTCTTCAGATTTTATATTTCTGTTTCTTAAACGGGACTTAGCGTTTTCTTTTCCTGCGAATAAGCATACTTAGGCGTTTAGCTAGCTGTTCTTTTTTATAGTAAGGTCCGAAAATAATATATTATTTTGATTACTTTTCTAAGTTTCTCAAGTATAGGAAAGATTCTGCCATTTTCGGTTGCGTCGGACAATAGCTACGAAGCCAAGAGAAGAAATCGTCATTTCTGCAAGTCAGGTCAGTATTTCTTCGAGGGGCCCCGAAATCGGCCAATTTCAAAATGGGTTCCAGCAGTGCTTTTCGCTAGTCGTAACGTGGTTTCCCTGGGAACAAAAAACTTTGAAACTCTTATTTTTTTAATTAGAGAAAAATGATTTCCTTTAACGAAAGCAAAAGTCTTGAAGGCTCACTCTCAGTATTAAAGGCTAAATTTTATTCTTAAAGACTCTTTCCTTGATAAGTTCTTAAAGTTATTCTCCTACTTTTGCTATTTTGACCCTTGAATTAGATTATCATGTATGCGAATGGGTGAACAAGTTATTTTCTATTTCTTTCTTTTTGCGTTTCCACCATTGTCTAGGGTGCATGGTTCTGAATACAGGACAGATGTTTTTAGGCTCTCCAATTGGAACTGTCAGATTGTGAAAAGAAAGTAATCAGTTTTTTTGACCAAGAAAATCGAAATTGCTTGTTTTTTTATTCTCCTAAAACGAGCCTAAGTCGCCGATAGAGATTTCAACCCATACACAAGTACTCTTAAGGAGTGTCTGAGGAGTGAAAAATGTATGAAATAGAACTAATTCTTGTGTGAATGCTCTTGTGTAAAGGAAGATTTATTTTAATTTTTTATAATTTTATAAAACTCATCGCAACCCATGTTCAGGACATAACCAGTGCCGCCATTAACTTGTTACTGACTAGGGTCAACATCCACGCTGGAAACACCAAATGCACTGTCTTCGGGCGGAGAAAATACACCATCCATGCGCAACTTTACTTCGCTCATAGTCCTCTCACCTTCCATTCTGAAGCCATTATCTGGGAGTCACCCTCGACCACCACATGACCTTTCGGCCTCACCTTACAGCCCTGTCCCAAAAGACCACTCAAAGAATTGCTATTCTGTGTCCTCTCCTCCGCTCTCTCTACCTGTAGTATGAAACCCGCACACACATCTATACACATATGATTCGTTCCGTCATGGCATATGCCGCTCCCGCCTGGTTACATGCTGCGAAATCCCATTTACGCTATCTCCAAATAACATAAAGCAGAGCTCTCAGGGCCATCACAGGACATGACAGGGGCACCAGGATCGTCCAGCTCCATGGCGATGCAAACCTGTTCATGCTCCAAGACTTTTTTCGAACCATCCAGGCTGCCTTCTGGCATCGACTCCAAACTAGCCCCCATCACCCATATCTCCACCATCGGTACGGCCGACACCCGACGCCACTGCTACAAGCGCCCCAGACTGCACTAAAGCTTCTATCATCAGTTCATTCTCATCCCATTCACACCGTAACACAATGTATCACATCACATTTTGCTCTTGTGTATCTTAATTCCGCTTTGTTCTCGGTGCGTTACACGCTCCTGAAATTATGAAACCAACGCCGTGCAGACATATCCGTCGTCCAACTTGTGTCCAACCATAGAGTTAGGAAGAAAACTAACTCTATGTGTCCAACAGCTTCTATTGGAATTTTACTACGTAGAGGGCGCATACTACCCGGTCTTTCCATTGTTGCACATGTCCTACCCTGCCAATTGTAGATTGAAGACAGGAGCCTCGGCTCGAAACATCTACGACCACCAGAGTGAACACATTGGATGGATAGATGGACAGACAATGGTAGTACAAGCACGTTAACCAAGTTCGGTAGTCTGAAGGCAAGTTAGTTATACCCATAATTCTTACCATCGTAAAGTGTTGGTAATCTAAACAAGGCATAAAAGGAGATTCCAAGGACTTTCCAAGAGTGAACACACTGATGGTCGAAGAATATTTCACTCGAAGTGATTTTTGAACCAGAAATTAAGTGAGGAGACGAAGGGGTAATGTCTATTACACTTACTACCATAGTTAAAACTTATCGAAGGGAAATCTGAAATATATAATTTCCTGTATATACGATGATATTTTCAACATTACGGAATTTTCTCACTGATTGCACGCTTCGATAGAATTCAAGTTAATACGCCTTGTACTTTCTGAAATACTTTGTTTTATGGAAATCAAAATCTATGTGTAGTTAGAAGGGAAAAATATAGTTCAGTAACGTGTTTGGAAAATATATTTCAGATCTAATTTACATTACCCTATTTGTAATGAATCAGAGTAGTATTCAAAGTACAGCCCACACATCTCTTTCAGCGTGGTGGAAACAAGTATAGTTTAACGTCTAGATGGTTCATAGTACCTATTGTTTCAAGTGGCGGTGAATGGAATCTGTCACTATTGATATCACAGATTGCAATCGCCGGTGCTTGGGGTTGTGAATCGGAATTGTTGAAAACCACTAATCCTGAAGGAACAGTTGTTAAGCGAATATTTAGTGTTTAATTGACAATTTTAATGGTGCACAAGAAAAATATAACCGAACGTGAAGCTAACTTAATATTAAATAATGCATATAAAATGATTTGATATTACATCAGGGCTACTCAGCAGAACTAAACTCTAACGAATCGTTTAAAATATTGAAGGTTTGTTTAAGTAAGGTTAGCTTAGCTTAACTTATATTAGTTATTTTAAAAGTCATCTTTAACCAGGCTTAAGAACTTCAACCTTTCGAAATCAGATCTCAAATATTGTACTGAATTTCGTGATTTCTCTTCCGGGGAAGTATCCAAAGAGCATCTTAAATCAGTAAACTCACTGATGTAAATGGTTGATACTTTAATACTGATAAAGTATGGAAAGTGTAGTATTATTTAACTTGGTTGGTAACATAATAATTAGTAATGCATGAATAACGAATATCAGTATTGGAAGATTTAACATTGTAGGGAAGCAGTAAGGATAACATTAAATCCAGTATACTACTGTTCATAGATATCCACTATTCGACTGTATGAGGTGCCTTTGAAAGTTAAAACTCGTAGCTAAGGATGAGAACTGTAATTTATAATTTTCCACAATACCGAATTTTATACTCGAAAACGATCTTCTTGAGAGAGGATAGTTGGCTGCGCTTTAGATACTCCCTCGTATCGTTCAAAACAGTGAACGTTAGGTTAGGTTATATTGAATTAGATTAACTGATATTAATTAATTTCAGTAACTTTTAACTGAGCTTAACGCCTCTAGTCCTTCGAAATCATATCCGAAATAATTTTTTGAACATTGTGATTTCTCTTCCGGGGGAGTGTCCAAAGAGCATCCGAAAGTATTAGTTTTCAATACATCAATGTTAAAAGACAATGAAGCATATTTTCATTTGTTGATAACATGAAAAATGTTAGAAATGGAACACTGTGGTGGAAAACTTTTTATTTCTCTTTGGTTACGTGAGAAATATTTACTTCCTACAAAATTGTATGCTAAATTTTAAAAACTATATTACTTTAATTGCTAATTTTCCTTAAATAGAGTAGCACATTCGAAGACACAGTTTCACCGGCCACCGTTTCACCACTAACTGCACTGCGTAAACAAGATCGATGTTTGGGTAATGAGTAAATTAAAAATAATAGTGTAATGGAAAGTGGATTACTACGTTAGTGTGACAACACAATTCATAATAAACAATCCACATAAACAGAGGAGTGTAATAATGCAAGATAATCAGTTTAAGAAACAGACGACGCCGACTCCAGCGGTGATGCATGGAAGTGTGGTAAACACGCCTACCAGAAAGGATGATAAAAGGCCCATCTTCCCCTATGACGACTTGGAGTCAGAGTCCTACCTTTACCCCGACTTGGCTTAAAGTCGGTACACCCATCCTGTCTAACTTGGTTTGGAGTTGGATCCTCTCAGTATCTCTAACCACTCCGAAAAGCCCTAGTCGCATAAGTTAATACATAAGAGGTGAACCACAGATAATTCATTGCAAAGCCCAAGTTCCGGGCCCGTATTTTAGTAACTGTAAAGTCTTTGTATATCGCATATTTAATGGAACTTTTGTAATAAAAATTGGAGTCGGATAAAAATCTACAAGTGTCTTCTGCTCTTATTAAATAACCACAACAGCATCGATCCTATCGTCGGAAGGACCCTACCTAAAATCTATCTTAAAACATACGTGCTATCACTTCTTTACGGATAAATGAATAGCAACCAACAAAAGATCATTTCGTGGCGGAACGCCGGGCTTCGAACAGCAATATCACACGACATTACGTGGTGGATCGTCGGGCTTCGAACAGCATAATCACACGACATTACGTGGTGGATCGTCGGGCTTCGAACAGCATAATCACACGACATTACGTAATGAATAGTCGGGATTAAACAAAAACTATCAATTAAAAGGTGGTTAAGAGCATACATAATAAGCCGATAACCGAAGTGACATAATTCGAAGTGTAATAGTTAAGTGTTCAGCGAACAGTGCACAAGTGACACAGTTATACCAAAATTATACCATTCGAATTTAAAGAGGTTCTGTGAAAAGTGTTAGATTTGGAAACAAACCCACCCATATTTTTTCATTTGGATATATATTACCAGCCAGAATAACTTATCCCAGGAAAACCATTTTGAACATTGTCATCGATCCCACCCTCAAGAAAAGACGAACAGAAGACTACAGCCCATAGGAGGCACTGGAATCTACTCTTGGGGCCTACAACAGGACGGACCCAAGGAATCCCAAGGTATGTTTCATTAAATTGTCTTAGATGTCAATTGTTCTTTACTAAAACAAAAGCAGAGTACATAAATCATAACTTTATGAGTAAATGTCTGTAACCCGTTTTGGAAAAAAGACAGGACGAAATAGTTCAGAAATAGAAAATAATTCTGGCGCAGAATTCGGAATGGCAACAAAACCATTTTTCAATTTGCCACATTTAACAAAATATTCAGGAACAATGAATGAAGATCCCGACCGTTTCTTTATTATATTCGAGCACCTTGCTACTTTTCAGGGATGGACAAACGAATAAAAGTGGAGATTGTTCCAATGTATCTCCAGGATGTTGCTTAGGCCTCATATTTCAATTGCAATCATTAAACCAATTGGCTGAAATTGCATGTGACGAACTAAAGGAGAAACTCTTTAAAGTCTTCCTAGACTTCTCCAGTATAAGGCCGAAATGGAGATTAATCTGGTACAGCAAAATCCTTAAGAATCCATAGATGCGTACTTTGTCCGAAAGTTAAGAGCCATTGGCACAACCTTCCTAAGTGTACGAGGGAGGCCAAAATCCATTATTTATCGCTAGGACTACAACGAAATTTTCTCAAGAAAATTGCCCTAGAGACATTCGAAAAAGTTCTAGAACTTCAAAGAAAATTGCAAGCACTAGAAAAATCTTAGTATTTAATGTTGAAAAGAGATTATGTGGGAAAAGTCCAGGCTTTTCAACTTTGGGAAGAGTAAAAAACTCAAAGCCAAAATAAGCATTTAATCCTTATAGACCTCAAACCTTACCTCAAAATCCAAGTTATAATTTACAAAATCATAACCTTCAAAATTTGCCTTACGAAATCATGAACCATCAAACTAACAAACAACAGCTAAATTACTCTATATATTCTCAAAATCTCAACCAACAAGGTACAAGTACACAAACGTTACCTTCCTGGACTACGCAAGAACCTATCATTGACCTATCTAAAGGGCGGGGCTGAACACCCCGGATATGAACCTACCAGCAAAATCCATCCCAGCAAATGAAAGTGCATCAATCTAACCAAACCATACCACAACCTTCAATTCTTTCATTCTATAGTTCACAACCAAGAGCAAATAGCCAAATACATATTAAACATGTCATTGATACATCGGTCTACCAAGATGAGGAACTAAAACGTAATCAAACACAACCTAGTCAAAAATTGTAATCCTCAGTCCAAGTTGGAGAATATCACAATAGAATCGACAGAGTTATCTCTAACGATAGCGAAGAACGCTTCATATAAACCGCCTTACAAGGAAAAGGACAAGAATTATTATAACAACAAAGGCAAAAATAATAACAGTCAAACATTAAAAGCGAAAACAAGAACAAAAATGATAACCAAAACAATGCAAGTGGTACGATTACCGTCTGTTAAGTGTGTCTTAAGCCTGGACAATTCTCATGTTTGTTGGTATAAGAAAACAAAAATGAAGAGAATCAGGGAAACGAGTAAAGTCACCCACCCCATCAGTAGGTGAGCGGGCAAGTAATAATAGTACAACTTTACACAAAAATTAGTCCAAATCTGTGGATATTACTGGTAATAAAGAGAATCCACAAAGAGTTTATACAAGCTTTGAAACGAGTGACAACCGATATTTAATAAATATACAGATAGGAGATAGAACAATTCTTACAATTCTAGATACTGCAAGATCAATCTCAATACAGCCAAAACAAGAAATTCCAAAGAACAGTTTGTTGATTCCTTACAATACACAAATAAGAGGAATAGCAAGTAAATTATTAGAATTACATGTAGCATTGGTAAAATTCAAAATTGGTACGACATATTATTCGCATTACTTTAGAGTAATGGAAAATAGTCACCTAAGCACCATAATGAGCCAAGATTTGTTAAAACGTTTATTAGCGCAAATAGACTTGGAAAGAAATGTCATTTCCTTCTACACGAAACCAAGAAAACATATTCTTGACGAAGAAAACACATAAACAAGACGTCGGTAATTGTCACTAAAACAACACAACATGGCAAACGTTTACACTGCAACAAATACAACGGTGCCAACAAAATCCTTTTTTTCTCTTCCGGTAAGAATGAATAAGAATGTGAAAAATGGCTCAGCATTTCTTTACGTTACGCTACTACAGTATTTAAAAGACAAATACAATGAAAAATGACAGCATTTCTTTATGTTACGCTACTACAGTATTTAAAAGACAAATACAATCTCCAAGCGTTAACTATGAAAATGTCTGTTGATAACCCAACTATTGTGGTAATAAACCCAACAGCAAATAAAATCACTTTGCGAAAAAATTCCCCAATAGCATACATTGAGGAAACAAAAGAAGAAATTTCCCTTCACATTGGAAAACAGAAACTCAAACCGGATAACATCTCAGTACCGTTCTAAACAAGAAATAGAGGCAAGATTAGAGTACACTGAAAACTTTAATTTTTCTTTGTTTGATATCAATCCAGAACTTTCAGTTAACAGAAATCAAATAGCTAGGCTGTTAGACGAATACCGCGACGTTTTCTCCTACCATTTATCAGACGTCAGCTACTTTAAAGGCTATATACATACATGTGGACAAGGCACCAGCTTTCCACGGTCGTTCACCGCCAATTCCAATTGGTGTTAGGAAGCAAATTGATCTCCAACTTAGCCCATTAGAACAAGCAGGCATCATACGAGAAACATCCTCTTTTTTTAATCTCCCCTGCTTGTAGTTCGCAAACCAAATTCGCAAGATTTTAGTTTGGTTTTAAATTTAATCTTAATAAATATACAAAATATTTGGCTATACCGTTCCCCTCGGCGGAAGAGGTTTTAGTCAGTCTAAAAGGGAAGAAACTGATATCAACAATAGACATAAGCCAATTTTACTACCAGTTACTGTTGGATAAAAAGAGCCAAAAATACACTACCTTCGATGCAAACCATACAAAGAAGAGCTATAATATAATATATTCATATTATTCGCTTGAATTAAGTAAGTGATTGACTTTATTATAAAAGTGAATAATAACAAAGAAGTGACATAAATAACTTGGTTACAACAACGAGGAAAAGCATTTCACCGTATTTTCCAGTGAGTATTATTTTCATGCTGTTATGTGATCCTGTGACATAAGCATACTTAAATGGATTTTGGAAAACAATAACAAGTGACGACAATGCCTAGTGAAAGCTGCCAACTTTGTTCGTAAGAACATAACATCTACCTACTGATAAACATCGAAGCTTTTGAAAGGTGGTAAACTGGTTGACTATAAAGCGGTATAAATACTAGTCCTTTGGAGGAGATCAGTCTACTCTGCTCGCATTCTATTCCGACGCTACTCGATACTCGACGCTACCTTTCAGTCAATCTGCTATTAGCATAAGCGTCGACTCTCTGTCCTTAAAACTTAAACTCTAACAGAGACAAAACATTTAATTTATTCGGACAGTCAAAAGTTCTCTACGATTATTCTGTTCTTTAGTATCGTACTCCTCTATACATATCTTGCATCACCATGCTGAACGAGTAAGTAAATCTGGCAACATTGTGCCCTTTGATCTTTACTTGATTAATCGATTGGTCATCGCTCTGATGAGCAATCATTTCAGTTTCCATTTACAGTAATTTACTGAGAGAGATATTCTTGCTTAGGATAGCATTGGTCTCCTAGCGAAGACTTGTAACTATACATTTTTTATATCAATTCTATTTTGACCAGACTTGTCCCTGATTAATTCAGGATAATTTGTAAAAACATGACGGCGGAAGATACGCAATAAATTGTCAATATCCGTCTTATTTAGACTTTGGTTTTTATTTACATACATCTCTTAGTCTTGGAATAATTCTCCTATCCGCTGTAATACGTAGTATTCAAATACAAACTATTTGCAGTATTTGTCGTATTCTTTGTCGTAATTCGTAGAGCAGTAATCATTGTA